>AWUE01015099.1:0-64892 GCA_001974825.2 Corchorus olitorius | reverse complement strand
CATGCACCTAAGGCCTGATTTAGTGTTAATTGATGGCTAATTTTATCAATTGGGCCAAAATTAGCAAGAATTTTAACTTAAAAACCTAATTCTATGCCGCACAAGTTGCAATTTGTGCAATTTAGGGGCTGCGGCATACTAGGGCACTAAAATTATGAAAATTAAGCTTCCTATATTTTTTATTAGGACTTAATTTTATGATTAGTTTACTGAATTTTTGGCTAGTTAAATCAATTTGGCCAAAATTCCCAAAATCACATAAACCCTAGGGACTAAATTGAAGATTGTCACCCAAAATTCAAATCCATCAATTTGGGGCGTGACAAGCTAGGGTTTATGGTCCTTGTCCAATTAGGTTTAGGGTTTATCTAATCCTAACCTAATTTCATAAGGAAAACACTAATTCCTAGTCCAATTTGGCTTCCTAGACCTAATAGGATTTGTAATCCTAGCCAAATAAGGCCACAAATTTGCGCCTAAGGAGAGGAAATTGGGGGCCGATAATTACAGCCCCTATGTCGACATATTGGGCATGATTTCATGCCATGGAATCACAAATTCATGCAGCAACATGTTCACCTAAAGATCTATGGCAAAATCTAAGTCCTAGGCCGAAAACTACATGGTTTTTACTAAGGATTTTGGCCAATTTCTCCATTAAATTGATTTGATTTCTAAATCAAATTTTTACTCAAAATTACAGCAGCCATATTACACCAAAATCATCATCAAGGTCGACCTAATCATGGCAATTTGTACTAGGGTTGGCGGCATAAAGGAAATTGATGAACTTAAGTGCAAAAATCAAAGAGTTCATGAACAATTACCTTGATTTTGTGCCGATTTGGGATCAATCACCATGGATTTGAGCTTAGGCCTTGCTTGAGTCAATTGGGAGCTACCATCGTGGGAGTTTGATCCAAAATGCTTGATTCGTGCCAAGGATTTGGAAGCCTCCAAGAACAAGGAGCCGCGGCTTGAATTGCTTGGCATGTGATATGATTTTTGGTGATGATTCTTGTTGATACCTTGATCTTTGGAAGCCATTATAGCTTGAAAAAGAGGCTGAAAAATTCGGCTAAGTATGGTACCAAGGGGGTGTCGACGTTGGCTAAGGAAAAATAAGAGGAAAAATTTCGGTCCAAGACCAATTTCCTTAAATACAAGCTTAAATCCTTTTAACAGAAAGACTTAAGCTTGGGGGGGCATTGTTTATACCTCAATTTACAATTGAGGGTAAATTGGTCTTATCATAATTATAATCAAGATGTGTGGTTAGGATTTAATCAAAATTCCTAAAGAAATTAGGTTTATGCACCACCCTGATTCAAATTGAATTAGGAAAGTCTTGAAAATTAATTGCAAGGGCTGAAATTAATTAATTACTAATTAAATAATTATTATTTTTGAATAATTATTATTAAATTTCTAGTGTATGCCGCTGCTACTGAGTTGAGTGGCACACAGAATTAAATCAGAAGCAGTTTCCTTTAATATTGCTGCCTGATAAGGAGGCAAACAAGTAAATAAAAAAAAATTGCTTGCCATCTGACCATGAGATGAAAAATATCTCATGGACATACATAGCAAGGCCTAAGTCGTCTCTCAGTCAGAGGAGAGGCCGCCCTCTGCCCTGCAGAGAAATATTTTTCTCTTCCTACAGGAAAGAGGTAGAGAGCTAAAGTTTGTCAGCAAGAGAAACATCTGTGCACGTGAGAGAGGCATGTGATTTTCAACCTCACACCTCCTCCATATAGTCGACCTACCACAATGGAGAAAACGCCTAGCCTCCTTCCCACCCTAGGAGGTGAAATTGCAACTTGTATTTTGTTCAATTAAGGACAAAATAGTGAAATTGACCAATTGGAGAGGCTAGAGGCTGCGATTTCTTCCAAGGAGCATACCATGATGATCCTTGAGCTATGTAGATCATCATGGTAAAATTTCACTTCATTTTGACATCGGAGTAAAAACTTATGCCCGATTTTCAATTAAGGACATCTTCGGGAGTGAAACCAAATCCGCCATGATAAAGAGCTCGAATTAACTTGGGATTTTTTCTATGATCTTATGGAGATATTCTAAGATTATTGGTGAAATTTAGGTTAAATCCGAGATTGTTTGCAACTTTTGCATTCTTTTCAATTAAGGACATATGGCTTTCTCACCCCGGTTTAAGCCATTTTCTTAATTAATTCTTATTTTCATGATTTAAAGAGCTAAATATGGCCAAGTATGGGTAATTTCGTGGCTTTGATAATCAAAGTTCAATTCATGATGTCAATTGGCCACTACTTAGCCAAATTAGCTAAATTCAGCACAAAAGAAGCAACAAAAGCCTGCTGCACTATGATAGGCAGAAGGAAGAATTGTCATCAACTACCCAGGAGGCATATTTTCGTCCCCTATCCTAGCAGAGTGGCGCCTTTATACATGTCTAGTCTCCTCCTCAGCAGTTGGATGCAATCAGAAGAAGAAGGAAGCTTCACTACACTTTCCTGAAAGCTGTCATCTGCATAGGAGAAGATTTTGCTTTTCTCAGCAAGGCAATGGCATTAAATGCCCAAGACCAAACCGTCCCCTATATAAAGGGAGGCCATTCTCAGGTTTTAGCAGATTCCGCATCTCAGACATTTCTCCCGAGAAATCAAAAACCAGCTCCTGCAGCTACAAACTTGCTCCGCGCAAAAAACCAAGCTCCGTGCTTATTTTCTCTCTGGCTCTGCGCCATTTTCACCCTGTTCATCACGAGTTCTTCACTCATTCTTCATATTTTTATTATTTAGATCTTGTCTCCGGACAAACAAACACTCTTTTAGTGTTTTTCTCTTGTTTCAATCTTGTCTCCGGACATACAAACACTGTACACGTGTTCTTCATTCAGAAATAACAGATCAGTTTGTTATTTTCTTTTCAATTTCAATCACAATCAAAGCAGATCTCTCAGATCTGATCCAAGAAAGAGGAAGGCCCAGTTTTGAGAAGCAGTTCGTGTGGATCCAATGATTTAGATGCTCCGGTGTGACTTTGATCCAGTCCCCACAATCGTTCTGATCTTTTAATCTGCTGCTCTGCGCACCAGATGTTGTTTTTACAACCTCTTTGTCAATTTCAGCAAATTGACTGGCACGCCCTTACGCTGTCATAAAGAATTCTCCGCGAAAACTCTAGCAAGAGATTTTTGGCGCAACAAGTAGAATCCAAGTTAAAATAGGATCCTGAAATTTTGCTGAATTCGTGCAGGGATTTCGACGTCATTTTTGGGCTTGAAGATGACAGAACTGGGTCTTGGACTTCAAAGTAAAGTTGTAGATCTCGGAGTTAGCTTTCCAACGAGTACTCATAGGCTTCAAACAGAGATCTGAGCAGAAAGTTATAATTTTCTACCAAAACTGCGCCTGAATCCTAATCCTATTAGGACTAGAATCGGGAATCTACGGGATTTTGGATATAGGAGTCATTAATTGAGATTTTAATTCCAATTAATGATTTATATGGGCTGAGTATTTTCCCATATTAAATATTCAAAATTCCTTAGCTTCCAGCCTTCTTCATGGCTTGTTTTCAATCCTTCGCAATTAAACCTCCATTCTTCAATTCTTGCTTCTTGGAAATAATTCTTCAATGGTCTTCAAATCTTCAAATTGTCTTTAAACACGAACTTCAATAAGTCTTTAAACACGAACTTCGAATCTCCAAATCTATACTCAAAATTACTTTGCTCATATCTGTGTAAAAAGTCACCAAAATAGCTCCAAAAGTAGTGAAAATTATGAAATTATCAATTTCACATCTCATAAAGACTCAAAACACAAATATTAACAAAATAACATATATTTAAGCATAAATAGATCCAAAAACATAATAAAATAGCCATAAAAATAGGGTTATTTTTGGCTCGATTTAATTTTTACAATTTTAGTGCCCTAGTATGCCGCAGCCCCCAATTTGCATAAATTGCAAGTTGTGCGGCATACTACTAGGTTTTTAGGTTGAAATCCTTGCTAATTTTGGCCCAATTGATAAAATTAGCCAATAATAAACACTAAATCAGGCCCTATACACATGAAATTAGGTTTAATTTCACACGTGCACAACCCAATTTGATAGAATTAAAAACCTTAGCATGTCGAGCCCTCAATTGCAAAAATTGCAAGTTTGGCGGCATGCTTTTGGGTTTAGGTTTTTAATTTGATTAACTTTGGCCAAATTAGTATACTTAGCCAAAAATTAAAATTTAGGTCTAGCTAGAAATTAAATTTAATTTCTTAATTTACCAGAAAAAAACCTTGAATTTTTAGCACACCATGACCTTAGTTGAAAAATTACAACTTGTATGGTATGTATATTGATATTTTCGGCCTTAGTATAATTTTATGGCCAAAAATTATTTTTATTTTCTTAAAAATATTACCATAATTATTTTTGGCAGCCATAATAATTATTTTTGCCAAGAAATAAAATTAGGGAATAATTTTAAGGTGGTAAAAATATTTATTTTCACCAACTTATTAACAAAATCAACTTTGTTAATTTTGTAGGAGAACTTGTGACATCTTCTGAGGAGGAGAGAACTCTTGATCTTGTGAAAAGACTTGTTGCTAAGTCTTATCATGAGATTGAGTTTCCCAAAGATGCTCTTGCCCCTTTCTTCACCGGTTTTCCTTCAGCTGAGATGAATGACTGCTTTCCTCTGCATCGAGGTGCCCTGCTTCCTCTTCAAGGATATGACTATGACTTCCGCAAATGGGTTAATAAACTTCAGTCATGGGCCTACTGTCCAACCGAGTGGTGTGCCTGGGTGGACCGTATAGTCATGTATCGCGAGGAACAACTACGTGAACAAGACTTGTTATCATTTGTCTTGCTGTCAAAGCAAGAATTCTCCTATGATGGTGCCTTGCTTGTTGCTCTCAGTTCCTTTTGGAATAGATGTTGGAATTACTTCCATCTCCCATGTGGGCCAATGTCAGTAACCCTTCTAGACATAGCAGCAATCACAGGCCTCCCTGTGGATGGCGAATGGGTGTCCTGCGCCACTCCTCTTGATGAAGCTGAAGATTTGCTCTATTCTATTTCTTTTAGTGACAAACTTTACTACAACAAGTTTATCTTTGAGTATGCTCAATCAACCTATGCTCCCCTTGAGGCTAAGGAGATCACAGCTTTCATGCTCTGCCTAATTTGCAAGTTCGTTGTTTGTCCTCCTTCACGTGTCTGCCTTGCTGAGTACCTCCACCTTGCTAAGCTCATGGCCTCAAGGAAGAGATTAGCTCTTGGTCAGTTCATATTGGGGAATCTTTATCGTGGCTTATACAACATTACTCAGAGTGTTGACAAAGGTACTAATGGTCCTTTGTGGATTCTTCAGGTGTGGGCTTGGATGTATTTTCCTCAACTATCTCCTACTCGTCATGCAGCTACCCTCGTCACTCGGTGTTATGGTGACTTATCTGGAGGTCTTGTTCATATCAACAACAATGTGAACAATGTCTTCCATTCCTTATGGAATCTGAAAGATCAAGAGTTCTTTCTCTATTCTCGGAGGTATTTTAGCCCTTCATGGTTCCAAGAAACACCTACCAACGAGAGTGCGGATGTTGTGAAACAAGCATGGAGAAACTTCTGCCTGCAAATTGACCTTTGTTTTGGCGTTGAAGTAGATGGGAGGGTCAAACCCGGGTTTGAAATAGATTGTCCTTCTCTACTTGGTAGACAACTCGGATTCATTCAGCAAATCCCTTCACCTCCTCACTTCTCAAGGAACAAGTGTTGTGACATGAGACCTTCAGTCCTCGAGAAAGCTTTCTTTGCAAGATGTCATGAACATGCTGAGAAACAAAGGCAAGAGGCGGACTTCATTGTTTCTCCTTTCGTATCTGAGGCCTCTCCGAACTTTGTTACTTGGTGGTCAGAGATATGGAAGGAAATTGGTGGTGAGGACGTCTCTCAGATTGCTGCAAGACTTCATTTTCCACCTGGTAATTTCTGTTACTTAAACTTTTAATTCATGGTTTAAGCTTTTTACTAACTTTCTCGTCTTCTAGGTGATGCTTTCGCACCTCCCAAAAGGGATGCCAACAAAATGGCAAAGCAAGTAAAACAGAAACGTGCTGCTTCATCTCGTGAAAACGGATTCTTCAGAAACCTATGCTTCGAAGAAGAAGAAAGCTGTTCCGAAGTCTGGTGTTTTCCTCCTGGTGACCTGATGGAAGCATCTCACTCTGATAGTCTGAATGTTCTCTCTCAGAAGACCACAAGTGGACCACTGGATGTAGCATCATCTCCTTGCTCACCAGCCGTTTCATTGGATCATGTCACCTATATAGATCAAGGAGATGTTCCTTCTTCATTAACAAGTTTAGCCCTTGAGATGGCCGCATCCTTTCTTCTTGAAGACAACTTCTCTTTAGGTGACATAGATTTTTCAGGGCAAACAAGTGGAAAAGACTTCATGAATGGCTTGGAAAACATAGTTTCCAATTCTCACGGAGTATGTTCTGAGAATACTACTGGAGCCATCCTTCCAATGTTTATGCCTGTTCTAGTAAGTGAGGCAGCAATAGGAGTGTGGAAATTGAAAATCCTCATCCCATTGCCGCACCTCCTGTTTTGATGACTGCTCCATCTTCTGTGCTTCCTCTTGTCTTGGCTGATGCTCCTCTCCTCCAAAGATGCAAGGTTCTCAAGGAGTTCACATCTAAGCTTCTACCAATGGACTATGAGGCCTCCTCTGGAGATGTTACTGAGGTTCCTTCTGATGCACAGCTGAAAGAAGCCT
Organism: Corchorus olitorius; assembly: GCA_001974825.2. NCBI lineage: Eukaryota > Viridiplantae > Streptophyta > Magnoliopsida > Malvales > Malvaceae > Corchorus > Corchorus olitorius. The sequence goes on along the minus strand of AWUE01015099.1, from coordinate 58,111 downwards.
TTGATGAACTTTGCAAGTTTACTCTGAAAGCAGATGCCGCCATTCTTCCTGCCCAGAAGGAAGCTATCTATTCTCATGCTCAGACCTGGTCACGTTCGCTTGAAATTGAGGAAGATGAGGCTCAATTCTGGAAATATTTTCCAAGACTGTTTGATGCCTTCCTCACGAGGTATAATCAAACTCAAAGCCACTTCGATCAATTTAATGCGAAGCACAAGAAATACAAGGCTCGTCAGAGGACTCTAGATGACAAAGCTGCGGCCTTGTATCATTCGGTGGCGCCTTCTGAGAGGGAGTTGGCTATTGATGATGAAATCAATGATTACTTAGCGAAGGTGAAAGCCCTTCAGCTAGAAAAAGCCAAACTTGCCCAGAAGCGTGAGGTGCCTTCCGATCACAAGTGTGAAGAAATCTATTGCGAGGCCAACATCCTTCTCAAGGAAAAAGATGACTACCTAGCTGTTGTTGCTGAAAGAGATTTCTTCAGAGCTCTGTTGGTTGCATGGATAGAGAGTTTGAAGTATGGAGGTCACTTCTTCCTGAGACCTTTCCCCCTGTGACAGCTGAAAAGGAAAAAAAAAAGGAGAGTGATTTAGAATTTTGTTTTTTACTTTCAATTTCCAAACAAGTTATTTTTGTTTTGAATAGGTGGCAATGAGTTTTAGCCAACTTTAATACTAGTGGCCTTTTATTTTATTTTAGCCATCTAACTTAAACAAAATCCTTTGTCAATTTAATCTTTTGGTCTTATGACTAAAACCACAAAGATCAAATACTTGGAAATTATTTTGAAATCAAAGTGCCAATAATACTTGGATTTTCGGCAAAATAACCCAAAAATTGTTGGAAAATTCGGCCTCCTCCTTTTGACTAAGGCCAAATTTTGAAAAAATTAAATTCCACAACACTTGTAAAATTTTAGTGATGGAATTTCTTTTTTTTTTTTCCAATTTTCGCCACACACTAAGGTTATTGGCAAAATTTTGAAATTTTATTACTTCATAAGTAATAAAAATATTTTGTTTTTATTTTAAAGCCACAAGAACGCAATTGGGGTGGCTGAGTCCACGAAGCATGTAAATTTTATACTTCGGTGAAGCAAGTGGCTGTGAGTTGAGTCATAGCCACATCATCTAATTCCTCCTCCATGTCAAACTCAGGATTTGGATCAGACTTTGCCTCCCAAGCAGTTGGATAGTACTTCTTCAAATAACGCCCATTGATGAACTTCTTGTGGGAATCACCATCTTCAGTTTCTAGCCAGTAAGCACCATTTTTAAGTACTTTCTTGATACGGAATGGTCCTTCCCACTTGGTAGACCGTTTTCCACGTTTCTTAGAGCCAAGAGGCAAGAAAGCTTTCCACACTAGTCCGCCTTCGATGAAACTTCGTTTACAAACTTTCTTGTTGTAACTTCTTTCTGCCTTCTTCTTCTGTGCTTGCAGGTGATTTAAAGTATCCAACCTTTCAGAGTCAAGGTCTTCAAGCTCAATCATCATGGCATCATTGTAATCATACCACTGCAAGTTATGTTGGAATCCAACTCTGGCTGACTTAGCCAAAAGTTCCATAGGAACCATCGCATCATGACCATAGGTGACGCTGAATGGACTCACACCAGTACTTGAGTGTTGTGACATCCTATATGCCCACGAGGCCTTAGGTAAGACTCTATCCCATTTACCGGGTTTGTCTTTTATCATTTTCTCTATGATGCCTATCATCACCTTATTAGAAGCTTCGACCTGTCCATTAGCCTGAGCATAGTATGGCGTGGACTTAGTGAATATTAGGCCAAATTTTTCTTCCAAACTCCTTGTGATCTCACCATCAAAGTTAGTACCCTGATCGGTAGTGAGAGTTTCTGGAATTCCAAAGCGGTAGATGATATGTTCCTTGATGAATTTCTTGATGTCATTATGAGCTATGCCATTCATAGCTTCTGCTTCCACCCACTTAGTGAAATAGTCTGTGGCAACTATAATAAAGCAGACACCTCCCTTGGCAGGTGGGTAAATCTTTCCAATGAGATCAATTACCCATCCTCTGAATGGCCAAGGCTTTATTATAAAATGTAGCTCTTCTGATGGAAGTCTCCATATTGAGCCATATTTCTGACAAGCTTGGCAACCTTTGGCAAATTCCATGCAGTCTTTCATGATAGTTGGCCAATAGAAACCATGACGGTGTATCAGCCATCTCATCTTCCTACCAGCTTGATGTGCTCCACATAAACCTTCATGCACATCCTTGATGACTTTCTTAGCTTCTTCATGATCTAGACATCTCATCAAAGATCCGTCTAAGTCTTTCCGATATAATTCATCGGCTAAGACAGTGTAGTACACAGCCAAAGTCCTTATCCTCCTACTGACCCTTATTGTTGGATTTTGGAGATATTCAAGGAATGGCTGGCGCCAATCATCAAGCCTGTGTACCATGTTGTACACTTCAAACACATTGTCCCTAGTAAATGTTGAAGGCATGCTCCTCCTTTCAACATTTACCACCTTCTTCCAAATATCATCTTGGAATGTAAGGCCAGATGCAAGTTGTGCAGCAACATTTGCAGATTCATTTCTATGTTTGGGGACATGTTCTACTCGTACATCATCAAATTTTTCTAACAATTGCACTGCCACTGCATAGTAGGATAACAATGATGGACTTGTACAATTGAATTCTCTAGTAAGCTGGTTAATTACCAAGAGAGAATCCCCTTTGATGTGTACTGTGGATACTTTCATCTCCCTGAGCAATTCTAAACCAATGATGAGTGCGTCATACTCAACTTGATTGTTAGTACAATCAAAGTCTAAGTGGAATGACATCATGGTATAGTCATCATCAGGGGAGGTGATGACAATTCCTGCACCTGCAGAGTTAGCAGTGCTAGAACCATCAAACTCAAGTACCCGTGGTATTAAAGATACCTCCATGACAAAGTTTGTATCTTCAAACTCTTCTCCCAAGTCTAAACATGGGTGGTCGGCTAGGAAGTCAGCAATTGCTTGCCCTTTCACTGCCTTCTGAGGTATATACTTGAAACTGAACTCAGAGAGAGCTAGGCACCACTTGCCTAGTCGGCCTTTAAGGAGAGGGCGAGATAGCATGTATTTTACTAAGTCAGTTTTTTAAATAACACAGACATCATAGTAGAGCATGTAATGTCTAAGTTTTATTGCTGCAAAGTAGAGTGACAAACATAGCTTTTCAATAGGACTATACCGAGTCTCTACATCAGTAAGAGTCCTACTTAGGTAGTACACTGCTTGTCCTTCCCTTTTCCTAACCCCTGAGCCAACAAACACCCTATAGAAGATGTAGTGGCTGCAACATATAGGTACAAGGTTTTATTTTTCTTTGGAGGAACTAATACAGGAGGCGAAGCTAAGTACTTCTTGATAGCCTCAAAAGCTTCTTGATGTTTGTCGTTCCATTGAAATTCCTCCTTGTCTTTCAACTTCAACAGTGGTGAGAACGCCTTGGTTTTACCTAGACCTGGCAATTCGTGTTTCGTGTCGTGTTTCGTGTCGTATAAACGTACATAATTTAGGAGTATATGGCCAAACACGAACATGACACGAATAACTAATCGTGTCATGGTCTTAAAAACGTTTACGACACCTGTTTATTAGTCGTGTACACGACACGAAACGACTAAACACGCTTTTTTTAAACGTGTAACCAATAACACGACACGACACGACTAATACGGGTTAAACGTTTAACACGAATAATTTAAACATGGTAAAATTAGAACATAGTTTGTTCACTTTAAACATGTAACTAAGAAAACATCCAGAAATTCAACATCCAAATTCTGATAAAATAATAATAATAAAACATCCAAAAAGGTTTAAAAACATCCAAATTCAATTTCAGCTTGCTTCACATTTTCCTTCCAGCAGCTACTAACCCCTTTACTCAATTGCTATTTGCCATTTTGCTGCAAAAATCAATACCAACAGAATCAATTCAGTATATTCTAATTTCTAATTCAAGAAGTATAATAAAACTAATTAGAAGAGAAAAAAAGAGAGAATTCACAATCACCTTAACACATCATACACATCTTTCAATATTTCGGCTTCATTAAAATCAAATCACATAGAGGATATTGACTCAGACACGTTAAGCTTTAGATGCTAACTAAGCCTCACAGCTAAACCATCTTTAAATGTAGCTCCAAACATAGCAACTATTGCCTAGAATGAAGATACAGTGATATCCTAACAGCCTAAAGCCCCAACAATCAAGTCATGTTCTTCAAACAGAAGGACTCAACCAAAAAGATGGTAAGGTGTCAAACGAAATTCCAAATTACAACCAGAAGTTAATGGAGGCCCCTGTATTAATATGACCTATTTTATAATTAATTAAAATAACAAAACTTAAGTTTTGCAAAAAAAAAAAATCTGTCAATATGGGTATTGGCCATTATTTTAAGGGAAATATATTAACATGTGCCTTCTGTCACAATGTAATATACTCATATATACATATAATAAATGAAAAACTATATAGTAGAAACCAAGGTTAAGTATTGAACAATTAAAGGCATGCTTACCTGAATATTGGAGAGGAGGAAGAGTTAGCAGAATATTGTATACTTTCAGACGAACCACCACAAAATCTCCATTTGGCATGCCAAATTTAAAAGATTCCCTGTTAAGAACACTGAACAGATCGAAGAAGATAAGAAAAGGAGGAAGAAGAGATTCACGAGGGCTCTAGAAACTTTAGATTGTTGAAAAATTGGGGATTTTCAATTTAGGGTTTGAAGAAGGGGGAAACGAGAAGAGAGGAGATAGGAAGAAGAGAGGAGGCGGAATAGGGGTTGAGGAGAGTTAGGGTTAGTATAGTTGCCTTATATACTAGGTTAGAATTACCAAAAATCTCCCTACAACTTTTATAAAATTACAGAATATTAATGATTTCCTATTATTTTTCAAAAGGCCAAAGTGGTATTTTACTTTAAACAAATTAAACGTGTTATCGTGTTAGCAGTTAAACGTGTTGACACAAATAACACGACTAACTAAACGTGTTATCCGTGTGACACATCGTTTTAGCCGTGTTTTATACGGTTATGACACGAAACACGTTTTCCCTTAATCGTGCTGACACGATTAAACACGACACACGTTAAGGCCAAACACATATATGGTAAAACCCGTATCGTTCCGTGTCGTACAAACGTGTCGTGTCAAAAATTGCCAGGTCTAGTTTTACCAGCTGTGTTGGAGATGAATCTTCTCAAGAAGTTGACTTGTCCAAGGAAGCGTTGGACCTCTTTCTTTGAGGTGGGCGGTTTTGCCTGTATGATGGCTCTTGCCTTGTTTTGGTCTATCTCGATGCCTCATTGATGAACCAAAAACCCAAGGAAGTTACCTGCACCAACACCAAAAGCACATTTCAATGGATTCATCTTCAAACCATGTTGTCTCATTCTTTCAAATGAGCGCCTTAGATTATCAATGTGGTCAAGATGGTTGTGTGACTTAACCACTAGATCATCTATGTATACCTCCATGAATTTTCCAATCATGTCGTGGAAGATGGTGTTCATGGCTCTTTGGTAGGTTGCACTGGCGTTCATAGCTCTTTAGGCATGACTACCCACTCGAAAGTACTGATTGCACCTGGACAGCGAAAAGCTGTCTTTGGAACATCCTCCTCTGCTATGTAGATCTGGTTGTAGCCACTGTGTCCATCCATGAAGGACAAAACCTGATGTTGGGCGGCTCCGTCTACCAGCAAGTCTGCAACAGGCATAGGATATTCATCTTTAGGGGTGGCTGAATCCTGCTTTAAGGAGCCTTTCAACTTCCTCCTTAACTTTAAGGATGACATCATTAGCCATCCTTCTAGGAGGTTGTTGATAGAGATAATAACCTTCAATAATTGGTAGGCGGTGCTCCACCAAGTCACGACTTAAGCCAGGCATTTTGTCATAGTCCCAAGCGAAACAATCTTTGTATTCCTTTAACAAGACTACAAAGCTTGGCTTGTCTTTTTCGGCGAACAACTGACTTATATAGGTCGGCCTAAGCTCTTCTTCAGTACCAAGATTCACTTCAAGTAAAGGATCTTGTACCTCATCCTTGAGATCATCTAACTTCATGGGAGCAAGGTCAAGTTCCTCCACGGTGATCTCATCTTGTGTATTTTCTACACTTTGATAAGCCGCATCTGCTGATGGGGCGGCTAAGTCCTCTAAGCTCTGGAGCTTCATCTCTAAGGCCAATGGCGACAACTTTTTCAAGGTGTCGTTGGCCAACACAATCTCCCTAGGTTGTGTATTCATGGGATCTCCTCTATGATAGGAGCACATGGAAGCGGCTTGAAGGGGATCAAAGCATCAGGTCGCACAAGATTTTCCATCACCTCTTTCAAGGCTTCTTATTTGACTTCTCTTGTGGAGATGAATGGGTATGGCGGGCCATACTTGTCCTGGCCCATGAACCTTATTGGTCCAATGGTTCCATCATAGAACCCTGCATCTACCGCGTTAGTTTCAACTTATAATGGTCTGTTGTCTGCCTTGACCACTTCAACTTCGGTACCATTCCAGAACATTAGTAGTTGGTGTAAAGATGATGGGACACACCAGTTGGAATGAATCCAGTCTTTACCAAGCAGCATATTGTAAGTTGATGAGGAATCAACTACAAAGAAGGCAGAGAGGGACGTTTTTGATCCAATGGTCAGCTGGGCAAGCAGTATGCCTCTTGTCTTCTTGACATTGTCAGAGAAATCACTCACACTGACTTCTGACTTGATCAAGTCATCAGTGCACTTGCCAAGATTCTTTAATGATGAATAGGGAATGAGATTCACCGTTGCACCATTATCAACAAGTACCCTGTTGATTGGGATGCCATCAACATGTGTCTTGATATACAAAGGCTTGATGTGGCAAGTGTTTGCTTCATCAGGTTTGGTGAAGAACATGGCTTTTATATCATCTGAGGTGTTGCCCCCCGAGTCTTCTTCATTTCCTGAAGGGATCTCAATGTTATCTTCACTCTCCTAGGGAGAGGATGGCTCAAATGATTCCACTCGCTCTTTTAGTTTAGCAGCGAATGTGCATGGCAGAGTGATGGTAGTATGGTTAAGATTAACCATAAACTGCCCAAAGGCCAATGAATCAACAAACTTGTTGTCAAAGTCCTCAGCAGCTAACGTTTCCTCTTCACTCATGGCGACAGGCTTTTCTCCCAAACTTTCATCACACATGTTCTGATCAGATGAAGTTGGTATGGTATCCTTCATGTGGGTGGCGCCATTATCCTCCCAGTCTGGAGTCCACAGACTTTCATCTTGGTCCCCTGGGGCCTTGTCTACCTTCATGTTAAGCTCTTCGATGAAGACCCTTCTAAGGAGTTGTTTAGCAGCATCATCTATGGCTTCTTGTCTTTCGAAAAGGATGCTTTCAGCTTCGATGTGTTCTAATCTCTTAGCTTCAAACTATTTCCTCTCCTTATCTAATTTTGCTTTTTCAAGCAAAATTGATATTTGCCATGGTGGCATGTTCTCCGAGATGTGGAGTAAATCTTGAGTGGCCTCATGTGGTGGTCAATCTTCAAGTCTTCTAGACAAAGCTTCATAAGGAAACTTGTGGTAGTATGAATCATTGTCAATACTATGGATCTCGAAGTCATCATCTTCTCCATCTTCATCTCCTATGGCTAATGCTCTCATAGCCAATCTTCTGTATGCAAGGACTGCTTCCTCATTGATGGCGCCTTTGCCTGCTAGTTCTTGGCAAGAATAATCTTCATTACCATAGACTATATCAATCAAGGCTTGCCTTCGATCTTGGAGTTCAACTTCCTTCTTAATTAGCTCAAGTGCTTTCGCTTTGAGCTTTGCTTCTTCAGAAAGGATTTTCTCCTTGCACAACTTTACTCCCATGTCTGCTAGGTCCATGAGAGATATATCCATCTCGTTGGTAGGTGGTGGATCCTTTGAAGGTTCATTTCCACTCTCATAAACTTGCATGGTGTCAAGTACTTCTTCATTTCGAGCCTTAGCTCTTTTTCGATGTTCTTGTCTTCTCCAAGTCTTCATATTCTTTTGAACAGAGTACTTGGGATGTTGCACTTTTCACCACACACCCTTTGGAGTGTTTGATGGTGGCTTGACCATCCTTGGTCGTGCATGGTCACCTCTCAGCTTCATCTCTTTTCTCACAGCTGCATGGCGATATTCTTCCTTCTTGTGATCCAACCATGGTCTAATCTCACGCTTAATCCTCTTTGAAAAGGACTTAGAATGAATCTCAACTTGTGGTTCTTGATCATGCTCTCTCTTGGAAGACCTTTGCACCTTGTGATAGGCAGATGAGCTAGGATGTGAGGAAGATGGTGCCATCCTTGATGATGATTCTCCATGCTCCCGTTTGCTCTGCTTAGGAGGAGGAAGAGAAGCTTCTGGCTTGCCCCCCGAGCTGGGGGTGTGTTTTGCCCTACTTTTCTCTTTCTTTTGGAGTGGAGTCTTTAATGAAAATTCCAACTTTCTTTAAACCTTCTTCCTAAAAGAGGTATCAAGATGTTCCATAGGTTCTTCCTCATCCTAAGATGAGAAAAGTTCCAACTTCCTCCTTGGTGCTTTAAGCCTGTTAGCGGCCATGTTTGAATTCCAAGGCCGATCTGAATGCACATCCAGAATCATAGATTTAGCTTTATCAACCAGCGTCTTGGCTTTAGCAGAGTGGTGATAAGACTTACCTTCATGTTGAGGGTTGGCTGCCAAGGAGGTGCTTGGAGCCAAATTCGCCCTTTTGGGAGTTGTTTCTCCTTTTTCCTTACTAGCCAGTTGTCCATCATTTGGGAGGTTGAACGCGACCATGTGAATAGGAGTTGGGAAAGGATTCTTGTCAACTCCCATGTTCTTCTTAGGCGCCTCAAGGAACTTCAAGATTTCTTTTTCTATCTTTCTTCTACTATGTTCTTGAACACGGTACAGTTGTTGGTTGGGTGTCTCCAGGAGTCATGGTACTTACAGTATTCTCTTCTCTTAATGTCCTCAGGTGAAGGAAGAACATGTCCAGGTGGTAACTTGATCATACCAGACTTATGTAGAAAGTCAAAGACTTCATTTGTTTTTGAAGTATCAAATGAGTAAGTCTTGCTCTCATCATAAGGTTTCTTCTTTGCTTGTCTCTGGTATATAGCAGCAAACCTTTCCTGGGTCTGAGGGTGTCCTACTCCTGCCTTCATGAGACATGGACACTTAATGGGGCGATCTGCCTTGACCTCAGCTATCCCAAGTTCAAAATTTGGCTTTTGGTAATAAGTGCCATAAGATGAACTTCTCCTTTCATTCTCTTCTCGTAGAAGAGTCTCATACCTTGTCACCTTGGTTGACATCTCGAAGAAGTCTCTAAAATCAACTCCTTCGAACTTCTTTCGAAGCTCTATGTCAAGTCCGTTCTGAGCTAGGCGCACAAACTCTATCTCATGAAGAGGTGTGCGACATTTATTCCTTAGCTTCTTGAAACAAGCTAAGTAGTCCTCAGCTGATTTCCCTTTCTTTTGGTAGAGGCGTGACAAGTTTGCCATGGAAACCTCAGATTCAGTTTGTATAGAACTGTGTGTGGAACAACCTTTCCATCTCGTCCCAGGTTCTTACTGAGCTGGGTGGTAGGTTGATGTACCAAGTGAAGGCTGAACCTGTGACAGAGTTGAGAAACAGGCGAAGTTTGTGGTAGCCAGAGTTGGCTTCTCCATATTGTACAGTGAAGCGAGCAATGTGCTCCAGAGTTGTCTGCTCACCAGAGTAGCAAGAGAAGGTTGTGAAGTCAGGAACCTTGTACCCACGGGGCAGAGGATAGATTCTATCATACTCCTCAGGGTAAGGCTTCTAAAAAGATGGTCTGCCTACTCTCCTGTAGGCTGGGCCAATCATGTCTTCAATCATTTCCCTGATGTGGTTTTGATTGACTGGGCCTTGTGCGTCAACACCTTGAGGTGGATGGAATGGAGCAGAATGGCGTTGATGACCATTCCTTGCACCATTGCCATTACCATTCCTCACATGGGGTGGTACATAAGCTGAAGCTCAAGGACCAACTGGGTTGACTTCCTCTTCCACGTTGTCAGGTGCATGATCAACTGCCTTCTGGTGTCCAGGGATGAGATCAACTTCATTCTCACCCATTGCTACTCCCTCTCTATGAGGTGGTAAGTTGTTATTACCAACTCTCTCCACTTGAGGTGGAGCTCTCACCTGGTTGGCACCATTATTAGCCAGTGGCGCCACAGGTGGAGGGAGAAGTGCAGGAAGGTTAACTTGACTCGGGTCTTGGGCTATCTGTTGGATTTGCCCCCCGAGTCTAACTTTTACTTGACCAATCTGAGTCAGGATATTCTCACGGTCTTGAACCATCTGCTCCTTAAATGAGTTAGCCTCCTTAAGTTGGTCATGAGATTTGTTCATCTGATCTATAGATCTCACAAGTTGCTGCATCCTCTATTCCTGTGCCAAAGAAATTTCATTCATGGCTTCAGTGAGGTATTGCAACAAGACTTTTGAATCAGATTCCAAAGGTAATTGTGAAGGATCAGCCACTTTTTTGCTTCTGGCTTACATATCATGGCTAGATCTACCTTCATCAACCTTAGGTGGCATGTTTGCCACTTGGTAGGACTTAGAAAGAAGGGAGAGGAAAAGAAAAAGTAAAGAAAATTTTACCCTGAGACGTTGAGAGGAGGAGAGATCTCCTGTCTTGTCCTGCTTCAAGTGTCAAGGAAAGTGATTTGGTGTGGACCTTTGAGTGAGGCGGACACCTTGCTGAGAGACTAGGAGAAGGAGAATCGGGGATCGCCAGCTATGCAGAGAGACAGAGGGTGTTGAGGGCGCCAGAGAGGGAGAGCAAATGTGCTTGTCCCACTGGGCGTGCTAAAGTCACACCAGAGCATTTAAATCATTGGATCCACAAGCAAACTACTTCTCATAACTGGGCCTCTCTCTATTTGGATCAAATCTAGGGGATTTGCTTTGATTGCAATTGAAATTGAAAAGAAAATAACAATTTGATTTGTTATTTTTGAATGAAGAACACGTGTACAGTCTTTGTATGTCCGGAGACAAGATTGAAACAAGAGAAAACACTAAAAGAGTGTTTGATTGTCCTGAGACAAGATCTAAACAAGGAAAAGTTGATGAACGAGTGAAGAACTCATGATGAACAGGTTGAAAATGGCGTAGAGCCAGAGAGAAAATAAGCACGGAGCTTGGTTTTTTTGCGCGGAGCAAGTTTGTAGCTGCAGGAGCTGGTTTTTGATTTCTCGGGAGAAATGTTTGAGATTCGGAATCTGCCTGAAACCTGAGAATGGCCTCCCTTTATATAGGGGGCGGAATGGGCTTAAGCATTTAATGGGCTTGCCTTGCTGAGAAAGGCAAAATCCTCCTCCTATGCAGATGACAGCTTCCAGGAAGGTGCAGTGAAGCATCCTCCTCCTTCTGATTGCTTCCAACTACTGGGGAGATGACAAAATGGATACTAGGACGCCACTCTACTTGGATGGGAGATGGATATATGCCTCCTGGGTGATTGATGATAATTCTTCCTTCTTCCTGTCACATTGCAGCAAGCCTTCGTTGCTTCTTTTGTGCTGAATTTAGCTAATTTAACCAAGTAGTGGCCAATTGTCATCATGATTTGGAATTTGATCATCAAGGCAACGAAATTACTCATACTTATTCATATTTAACTCTTCAAATCATGAAAATAATAATTAATTAAGAAAATGGCTTAATCCGGGGTGAGAAAGCCATATGTCCTTAATTGAAAAGAATGCAAAAGTTGCAAACAATCTCGGAATTAACCAAAATTTCACCAGTAGGCTTAGATTATCTCCATAAGGCTATGGAAAAAATTCCAAGTGAATTCGAGCTCTCTGCAGGGCAGAGGTCGGCCTCCCCTCTGTATGGGAGACGACTTGGGCCTTGCTATGTGAGTCCATGAGGTATTTTTCATCTCATGGGCAGATGACAAGCTATTTTCCTTTTTTACTCGTTTGCCTCCCTAGCAAGCAGCAATATCAAAGAAAACTGCTTTCGATTTACTTTCTCTGCCACTCACCCAGGTAGGGGCGGCACATGTGGATTTTTTAATAATAATTATTCAAATATTAATTATTATTTATTTAATAATTAAATAATTTCAGCCCTTGCAATTAATTTACAAGACTTTCCTAATTCAATTTGAATCAGGGTGGTGCAGAAACCTAGTTTCTTTAGGATTTTTGACTAAATCCTAACCACACATATTGATTATAATTATGTAAAGACCAATTTACCCTCAATTGTAAATTGAGGTATAAACAGATATTGAAGTAAATTTTAAATTCAACATAAAATAGATATCATGAAACTAATTAGAAATCAAAGAATTTGATTATTGAAATAGGTTGAACTATTTTCCAATCCTCGTGTTGACTTAAATATCACAATTAAAATTAGCTATTATTAAATAGTCCAAAATGGTATCCAAATATTATTTACTATTTACTATTATGTAATTATGTAATGAAAATGCGATTTCTTTAAAAAAAATAAAACTTCTATGAAAGTAGAACTTCTTTATATAATAATATACATAATTTGTATATGTCTCCTTCTATTTCTTTGTATTTTTTTTACTTGACCAAAAATTTAGTTGAAGCATTGAAATTTCCCGAGAGTGTGCAACATATAGTCTTTACGGTGACTAACCATGCGATGTAAGAATATTTAAGAATTCCTCCTAATTATGGTTGTTCGAGTCATCAACTACTTCATCCAAATTGTTGTATGCCTTACTCTCATCGGGGGAACTATTGTATTCCTATCATCTACTCATTCAGTTTGTTCACATATTCATTTCTTGTTGACAAGATTGCATGTGTTATGTGTTGAATTTATGAGGTGCAAATTTTGAAAATCTATCTCTGGTAAATCAAACTCCTTGATGCTTTTTCACATGGTTTCAAGATAATAGGCAATGTTCTGTAATGTGCAAGCAATTTGTGTCTGGACTGAGTTTCCATACATTCTCTTATAATCCTCAGACATTGCATCATACTATTCATTCCATAGTTTGCTCACATCTGACAGTTCACAATGCACTAATAAAGTCGTGAATAGCCTTCTTAGTTCAGGTATTTGAAACGCTACTCCTTCCATCATGCACTCCGATATACTCTAAATTATCTCAAAATTTATTTCTTTTGTGAGCAATTCGGCTTTTAACGCAGTGATCCAATCAATTATAAGTCGAATCTTCCGTTTCTGAATAGATTATTATCTGTAAATTGGCAATTGATTTAAGCAAGCATGACTTGAACAATTATTCATGTAGTTGAGGCAAGAAAAATTCCTTAAAGCCATACTCAAGATTCTCTTTGTTTAAAAGGAAATGGTAAATAAATGTTAAGACCTCAAGTGGAATAAATATCCACAGCTAAATTTTTTGATGATCATTTCAAAAAGTCTTTTACGACAATATTGTCCTGCTAAAAAGAGATTAAAGAAACAAAACCCAAAAAAGAGCTAGTAGCCTATTGTACTTTGAGTTTGTTTAATATAGTAAAATAATTGTCTAATTTCGATCATAAGCCCCCTCTCTCATTTCGTGGGGATACTCTTGTAGATGGTCATAGCCTGAGTAATCATGTTGATATAGGATCAGATGTATTAGAAGGAAGCAAGACTGTGGTGTCCTCTTTAGCAAGATTGCTGAAAAAATCTAGGATGGTACTGTACAAATTGAATTTTTCTAAATAAAATAAAATTTAAATTTTTCTAAATAAAATATTTTAATAATGGCAATTTAGATGGAATGGTAGAAATTGAAATTTTATAAATAAAACTATATGTTGTAAAAATTATTTTAAAATAATGACAATTTAAAAATATATTTGAAAAAAGTACACAAAATTATATTTTAATAGTGGCATAATTAAAATATTTTTTAATAATGGCAATTTAGAAATATATTTGGAAAAAAGGGTACAATCGGAAAACATAAAGTTTACCATTATTCTTACTTTTATATATAGTATAGATAGATATAAATATATTTCTAAATTGATAAGAAAATGAAACATTGATAAGACCTAGTTTGTTCTAAATATTCTATGCGATTTTGCCTTATTTTGGTAGTCGTATGTGTCGTTTTACCCCTAAGTTTCTCATATTTGCTATTTTAGACCCATTTGGAACTATGTATTAGGACGATGAAGATTTAGAGCCATTTTGGATCAATTTGGAGAAACTATTGATTTTGTCTCATTTCAGCCCATTAGGACTGTTTGAGTCCATGAAGCCCAAATTGCCAAGTCAGATGTCTTGAAGTCTAAATCTGATATTCTTAGACCCAAGTTGTTAATATGGAAGTTCAAAGAAGTAGTTCAAGACCAATCATTAATTATGATGCAGTGATGATTCAACCCTGATGCAGCATTGTTAAATCATATTCAAAGGAGGACTTCAACAAGAGCAGTTTTGGAAGAAAATTCATAACTTTTGATCCAAATCTCAGAAAAATGCAAATGAGATACCTTTGTAAAGAGAATTCCAAGATCTACAACTTTTATGCATACTTTGAGACCTAATTCTGCAGTTTCGGTGGACGGTTTTGCCCTTGAAATTTCTAGATAGAATTGATCTTCTCCTAAACCGATTTGGAGAGCCAAATGTGAAATCTAAATCTAATATTCTTAGGCCCAATTCGTTAATATGGAAGCCCAAAGAAGGAGTCCAAGTCCAATCAGTAATTATGATGCAGTAATGGTTCAATCCTGATGCAGCATTGTTAAATCTTATTCAAAAGAGGACTTCATAAGAGCAGTTTTGGAAGAAAATTCATAACTTTTTATCCAGAACTCAGAAAAATGCAAATGAGATACCGTTGGAAAGAGAATTCCAAGATCTACAACTTTTATGTTTACCTCGAGACCCAATTATGCAGTTGTAGTGGACGATTTTGTCTTTAAAATTTCTGGAAAGAATTAATCTTCTCCTAAACCGATATACCATATATAAAAGTACGAATAAGGTGAAACTTTATGTTTTCTGATTGTACCCTTTTTTTTCAAATATATTTTTAAATTGCCATTATTAAATAATATTTTAATTATTCCATTATCAAAATAGTGGAAATTTATGTCATCCTCATTAATTAGTATCCAACATGGCCAACAGGGATGGCCCACATCATCTTTAACAACTGAATTTTCGTCTAAAACATTCTCCAAATTGGTTTAGGAGAAGATCAATTCTGTCCAGAAATTTTAAGGGCAAAATAGTCCACCGAAACGGCAGAATTAGATCTTGAGATGAACATAAAAGTTTTAGATCTCGGAATCCTCTTTCCAATGGTACCTCATTTGCATTGTTCTGAGTTCTGTATCAAGAGTTATGAATTTTCTTCCAAAACTGCTCTTGTGAAATCCTCCTTTAAAATTTAAATAGGATTTAACAATACTGCATCATAAGTACTGATTGAACTTCGACCCCTTCTTTGGGCTTCCATATTAACGAATTGGGCCTAAGAATATCAAATTTAGACTTCAAGACATCTGGCTTGGCAATTTGGACTTCATGAGCTCAAACGAGCCTAATGAGCCTATTTGGCCGAAATGAGGCAAATCAATAGTTTTCCCAAATCTATCTATACTACATATAAAAGTACGAATAATGGAAGACTTTATATTTTTCGATTGTACCCTTTTAATTTTTCAAATATATTTCTAAATTGACATTATTAAAATTTATAATTTAAAAATTAATTATAAAATTTCAATTTAGACCGAATTATAAGTTTGTAAATTGATTTTGATTGATGAACATGCAAATTTCTACGAATAACGGGAAACTTTATGTTTTCCGATTGTACCCTTTTTTCAAATATATTTCTAAATTGTCATTATTAAAATTTACTATAATTTTATTATTTGAAAATTTCAATTTAGACCGAACTATAAGTTTGTCAAATTGATTTTCGTTGATGAACATGCAAATTTCCTTTACTATTATTTTTTGAATTTAATATTTTTCTTTTAATTTCAATTTTTTAAATGTCAATAAAAAGATTAAACTAACACTAACAAGTACAATACTATTTTAGTGAAGCTCCATCTCTTCGTTATATAATGTTTTGCCGTATTCACTTTGTTCAATTGGAAATTGTTGAGTTAGAAGAGTAGGTGATATTATGATTTTGATTTTCTTGTCTTTGTGTGATTATCAAAATTCCATAGTGTAGTTACCAAAATTTCATATATCAAATTTCATGGGAAGGTTATCAAAATTTCATAGTGTGGTTACCAAAATTTCATAGGATCAGGTTATTAAAATTTCTTAGGAAGGTTATTGAAATTTCATAGTGTGGTTATCACAATTTTATATAAAGGTTATCAAAGAGATTATCAACATGTCATAGGCATAGCGATTTTATAAGAATTTCATAGTGTGGTTAAAAAATTTCATAAGGAGGTTACTGATATTTCATGGGGAGGTTATCAAAATTTCATAGTGTGGTTATCAAATTTCATATGAAGTAAAAGGTTCAATTTCATATGGAGTACCAAAATTTGATATAGAAGGTTATCAAATCTCATAGAGTGATTATCGAAATTTCATAGAGATCGGATTATCAAAATTTATAGGAATATTATCAAAATTTCATAGTATTGTTATCAAAATTTCAAAGCTAGGTTATCAAAATTACATAATGTGATTATCAAAATTTCATAGAGGGGTCAACATAATTTTATAGAGAGGTTATCAAAATTTCATAAAGAGGTTATCAAATTTTCAAAATGTGATTACCAAAATTTCATAGTGGTATTTTTGGGGAGGTTATCAAAATTTTGTAGTATGGTTACCGAATTAGGAATGTTATTAAACTTTTATTATGGAGTAATCAAAATTTCAAGGAGGATATCAAAATTTCATATGAAGGTTATCAAAATTTCATAGTTTAGTTTTCAAAATTTCATAGTATGTACATCAAAATTTCTTAGGGAGATTAACAAAATTTCATAATGAGGTTATCAAAAAATCATAAGGAGGTTATCAAAATTTGTAGTCATCAAGATTTCATAAGGAGGTTATCAAAATTTTATAGGGATGTTTATCAAAATTTTACAGGAAGGTTTATCAAAGTTTCATAGCGAGGTTATCACAATTTTATAGTGTGATTATCAAAATTTCAGAGTGTAATTACTAACAATTCATATGGAGGTTTTTAAATTTTCATAACGTGGTTATCAATATATCATATGGAGGTTATCAACATCTCATAGTGTTGGTTATCAAAATTTCATTGGGAAGTTATCAAAATTTCATAGTGAGGTCTTCAAAATTCCTTAGGGAGATTAACAAAATTTCATAAGAAACTTAAAAAAAATTTATAAAAAGGTTCTCGAAATTTTATAGTATCGTTTATTAAAATTTCATAAGAAAGTTAACAAAATTTCATAAGGAGGTCATCAAAAATAGTGTAATTATCATAATTTAATAGGGAGATTATCATAATTTCATATGAATATTTCATTTAAACACGTTGGACCACGTGCAACACACGTGAAAGGTAAAACTAGTATATATAAAGGTAAGAATAAGGGGAAACTTTTTGCTTTCTGACAGTATTCTTTTTTTTCCCGAAAATATTGCTTAATTGCCATTATTAAAAGTTGGATTTTAGGAAAATATAATTATATTTTCTACAAAATATAATTTTATAAAAAATAATCATATAGAAAATGATTAAATAATTGTGAAATTTTGATATTAAAATTATTTTATTAAATTAAAACGTACGGTTGTTTTTTTTTTTACGTACAAAATTTTGCAGCCTTATTTTTTCTTGATGTCAAAAAAAAAAACAAATTGTTGCAGACTTAAAATGAAACATCGGGGACTTATGTATCATCAATATACTTGAAGTTGATGATCAGTTAAATTTTTTATTAATTAAATGGTAAATTATTTTCGCCATTATTTATTAATTGGTGATGAACTCGATTAATTGGTTTCTTTAATATATAAAGGTATATCTATATACTTGAAGTTGATGGAGGCGCCACCATCTAATATCAGGGACTTATGCATCAATATAAACTACGTTTAGTGGATCAAATCAATTTTAATCACGAGAAACACTCAGGTACAAAACCATAACTATATATGGGATAATGGGAAAAGTTAAGAATAACACTCACCCATCCCTAATATCAATTCCTAACTTTATTGATTATATATTTTCTTTTGAAATCCAAATTAGTGATGATTTTGAATATTTCGTTTCTGTTTGTAGGTGTTTATACCTCAATTTACAATTAAGGGTAAATTGGTCTTTATATAAATAATATCAAAATGTGTGGTCAAGATTTAATCAAAAATCCTGATGAAACATGGTTTTTGCATCACCCTGGTTCTGATTGAATTAGGAAAATCTTGAAATTAATTATTTATGCCGAAAATTATTAAATAAATAAATAATATTTATTTAATAATTATTATTCTTTTCCCATTAATGCCGCCTTATACTAGGCAGGAGGCAGAAAATCAATTAAAGGAGGTAATTCCCTTTAATAAAGTTGCCTGCAGGAGGCAGACAGCAAAAAAGGAAGTTGTATCCAGGAGATGGGAAACATCTCATGGACTTACAACACCAAGCCCAAGCCGTCTCCTATCACTAAGGAGGGGCCGCCCTGTCTCAGGAAAACTATCTCCTTCTTCCTGCAGATTAAAGGAGGCAGATAGTTAAAGTTTGTCAGTAAGAGAAACACTTATCTATGTGAGAGAGGCATGAGATTTTCAACCTCCTAACTCCTCAATATTCTCATCCTAACATGTTAGTGAAATCGCCTAGCCTTCTCCCTCTCCTGGGAGGCAAAACTACAACTTTTGCATTTTGTTCAATTAAGGACAAAACGGTAAAATGGATCAATTGAGGAGGCTAGAGGATGTGATTTCAACAAGGGAGCATACCATGCGATTTCAAACAAGCTCCTGCAGCTACAAACTTACTCCGTGCAAAAAACCAAGCTCCGTGCTTATTTTCTCTCAAAAAGCTCCACGCTTTTTCTCTTGTTCATCACGAGTTCTTACTTGTTCTTCAATATTTTCTTGTTTCAATCTTGTCTCCGGACAAAAGAACACTCTTTTAGTGTTATTCCCTTATTTCAATCTTTTCTCCGGACATAAAAACACTGTACACGTGTTTATTTCTCAGCAATAACAATCTGTTGTTATTTTTCTTTCAAATCAAATTGATAACAGCTTGACAATGCAAATTTAGGAAAACATATTCTTGTGGATCCAATGATTTAAATGCTCCGGTGTGACTTTGATCCAGTCCCCACAAATCGCTCTGATCTTCAAATCTGCTACTCCGCGGACCAATTCATGTTTCTACAATCTCTTTGTCAATTTCAGCAAATTGACTAGCACGCCCATATGCTGTCATTAAGTTTTTAACGCAAAAAATCTTCAAGAGATTTTTGGCGCAACATCTCTTTTTGGCACGCCCAGTAGGACACAATAAAACTTGTCTTCCCTCTCCGGCGTTTCAAGCTCTCCTCTCTCTCTCTCAAAGTCGGCAATCCTGATTCCTCTCTCCTCAGTCTCTCAACAAGGTGTCCACCTCACTCAAGGTCCACACCAACACACTCCCCTTCGACGTCGTGAAGCAGGACACGACAACTAGTCCCTGCTCCTTCAACACCTCTAGGGTTTGCTTTCTTTACTTGTTCTTTTCTTTTATTTACTTTTCAGGTTTACAACTTTCGAGTGGCAAACATGCCGCCAAAAGGTGATGAGGGGAAGGCAAGTCATGGCATGCAAATTAGAAGAAAAGTCGTGACTGATCCTTCATAGGCCTTTCGACCCTGATTCAAAGATCCTACTGCAATATCTCACAGACGCCATGAATGAAATGTCCTTGGCACATGAACAGAGGATGCAGCAGCTTATGGGATCAATAGATCAGATGAATAGGTCAGATGACCAACTTAAGGAGGCTAATGACTCTCTTAAGGAGCAAATGATGCAAAATCGAGAGAACATGATGGCTTAGATTGGTCTAGTTGAAGACAGACTCGGGGGGCAGATCCAACAAGTGGCGCAAAAACAACATGTTGTTAATCTCCCTTCACTACTTCCTCCACCTGTGGCGCTAGTTAACAACAATGGTTCCAATCAAGTGCGAAGTGGACCCCAAGTTGATGTTGCTGGTAATAACAACTTACCACCTCCTAGAAATGGAGCAGCAAGAGGAGAGAATGAAGCTGAAGTCATCCATGGACATCAAGACGTTGCAGACAATGTCCCTGACAATGTTGAGGAGGAAGTCAAGAATGTTGGACCTCGAGCTGTGGCCTATGTGCCACCTCATGTCAGAAATGGCAATGGACAGGGCAATCGCACCAGGAATGGTTATCAACGCCATCCTGCTGTCGCAACGCGCGGGCCCGGGGGACCCGCCGCCCACGACTTGGGGAAACTACTGGAACCTATCTATGGATGTGAGTCACCACTAATCTTTTTTACTTAGGTGTGATTAGCCACGTATCTGATTATTAAGTCTAATATTAACCTATGCTTGGCAAAGGTAACACTAAACCTAATAAAGTCTACTTAACCAGAGGTTCTATGGTCCGGGAGTCGGGTACGCGAGGGGAAGAATTAGCACCCCCACTACGCCCGTCGAAATGACAACACTGACTAGTCTAGGATTAACTATGGGTTTTCATCATTGGTTGTCACTATCCCTAATGCTTAAGTCTATTCATGCCAAATTTTAAGGTTTTTAATGACTCTCAGTTATGTTAACCCATTGTCTCACTATGGATTGCAAACTTAATTACTCCGAATTATCCAATTTTACTTATTATTACTTTTTACTTTTTAGCTTTATTACTCTGAATTAACCTTATCACTGATTACTCTTGCTTTTACTTCCTTTAGCTTAATTATTCTAATATTACTCTTTCTTTTACTTCTGATTACTCTTTCTTTTACTCCTGATTACTCTTTCCGTTACTTCTGATTACTTTTTCTTTTACTCTGGATTACTTTTTCTTTTACTCTTTTTACACTCCCTTCTACTTCTGATTACTCTTCCTTCTACGCCCGATTACTTTTCCTTTTACTTTTTTTTAGCTTAATTTCTCTTGAATTAAACTAATCTTTTGATTACTCTTTCCTTTACTTCTGATTACTTCTTCTTTTGCTCTTGATTACTTTTTCTTTTACTCTTTTTAGTTTAATTGCTCTGAATTAACCTTATTACTGATTACTCTTGCTTTTACTTCCTTTAGCTTAATTACTCTAATATTACTCTTTCTTTTACTTCTGATTACTTTTTCTTCTACTTCTGATTACTCTTCCTTTTACTTCTTTTTAGTTTAATTACTTTGAATTAAACTAATATTCCAATTACTCTTTCCTTTACTCTTTTTAGTTTAATTACTCTGAATTAAACTAATCTTCCAATTGCTCTTCCGTATACTCCTTTTAGTTTAATTACTCTGAATTAAACTAATCTTCCAATTGCTCTTTCTTTGACTCCTTTTAGTTTAATTACTCTTCTAATTACTCTTTCTTTTACTTCTGATTACTCTTTCTCCTACTTCTGATTACTTTTCCTTTTACTTCTGATTACTCTTTCCTCTACTTCTTAGCTTAATTGCTCTGAATTAAACTAACTACTGATAACCATCTTTTTACTTTTTAGCTTAATTGCTCTGAATTAAACTAACTACTGACTAGTTTGCTTAATGATCTTGAATTAAGTCCTTGACCGATTCAATGATGCATATGATGCATGTAATCCGATTTAAAAAATGTTTACCGTGTGATTATACGAGAAACACTATTTGGGCACCTTCCACTTGAACTGGTAAGACCCCCATTGAGATGTTTCAAGCCTAGGAAACTCGGATTGAAACAGACAAATACTGTCCAAAATTCAACCGATTATTCCATCCTCGGAATCCAATTATTTATCTCAAATGAGCATGCATTAACAACAATATAAGGAAATATAAATATGGATGCATATGGTAAAATTAATTAAATTAATTTAATCTACCTAATTGACAATTTAAACTTAAGCTACTTAAATCAATTAAGGGACTTAAGCCTTAAACTAAACTAAGCCTAAATGCAAGAGAAAGTTAAAAGCCCAAAGTTCATAACAATAAAGCCAAAATGCACAAAACAAATAAAAGCTCAAGTCAAGAATTGTACTAAGTTGGAAGATGGGCCTCGGTGGGCCAAGGGTTGGGCCTGTATTGGTCCAATCGTATGGGCTTGTATAAAAGGAAAAACCCTAACACTTATTCAAACACTTTCTTCTTCTCTAAACTGCGGCGCCGCCACCACTACTCGCCGGAAATCCTCTCCACCTCACCGGAGCCCCTATCACCATCGGAATGCCATCAAAAGCTCCAGATCAGCTCACCGAGACCTCATGATCCCAAATCTAACCCTATTTTCTTCAAAAGCTCTCGAAAAAGACCTTAAACAAGGCTTGGCCGAAACGGGAAAACTTCTCTGATCTACGAATCAAGCCGTTGATCTACCATGGCTGCCAGGTATGATTCTCTTCTTCTCTCCTTCTACCAAACCACTAACTTTAAACACCCAAAACCCCTTTAAGCGAAACCTGTATCTGCCAAATCCTAGCGGCGTCAACTCAAACTTTGAGTCTTCTCTTGCTCTCCTTCAAAACTCCTAACTCAATCATATACGAATTGTCTCCACCACTAAAATCCCCAAAAAATTTCCTTTTATGAACCCTAGTTCTAATCCTTGAGAGAGATAGAATTATTTGGGGAGAGAATGAATGAGAGTCTGTGTAGTGAGATTCTTTTTTTTCTATGAAGTCAGTGTCTAGTGAGAGAGTGACCGTATTTCTTGTGTGTTCAAAAAAAATTAGAGAGAGAGAGTCTCTATATGTGTTCTGTGTGTGTAAAAATGTCCAATCCCCCCCTTTGTGAATGTCCTTTCCTTCCCTTTTAAAGATGAGCACCGACTCCCCTCTATCTAGCTGTAGTTTTTTTCCCTAGGTTGCTTCCGATTTCTCGGTATTTTAGTGGTGCAGGTGAGAAATTCGGATAAGAGTGGAGCTGGATGAATGAGCTGGAGGCTTGTACTCAACAGGTGAGTCATCTTCTTTAGTGACCTATTTCTCTTTTGGTCCTTTTCTATTTTGCTTATCTTCACTTTGGTCATCCTCTGATTTCATTTTGCCCCCTATTTTGTCCTCTTTGAACTTCCTTGGGAGAGGAAGAGCAGGAAGACGCTGAGCTGGCAGATGGTGAGCTGGCACAGATAATAGGTTGGGGAGATATTTTTATGAGGTATGATTTCCTTCCTTACTGTTATTCGTCTATGCCACTGCATTTGGGAATGAAATGTACATGCTGTGTGTTTGTCCTTTCTGATAACTGGGTGACGATTTTAATTGAACTTTGTCATTATACTGCCACGTCATGCTTGACTTTAGTTCTCTTATTTGAAACTCTCTCACCAATTCTACCTATCCAATGGAAACTTTCCAGCTCAGTTCACGTAGAACCCTCTCTTCCCTTGTGTTTATCCGCTGCATGTATGCTTATTTGTGCTGTTTTGCTTTTGCTTTGGCATGTATCTCTTGGATTGTTGCTGAAATGATCTTTCTCAATGCCTTTCCAATTACTTTGCTACATTTGGTGATCATGTGCCACTGGCTTCATGACTTAACTTGTTGCTTTCCTGATCTTTTTAGCTTTGATGTTAATAGCATGCGAGGAATGGTTATGTGAATGTCCTAAAATGTGCAGCAAGCTATCAATGCTAACAGCAACAATTTGAAACTGTTTTTATTGTGCAAAATGCAAGTCAAAGTGTCATGTAAATGCCTAGTCATCATTGCCTTCTATTTGCTTGCTGCCATGTAGTTGTGTCACTTGCTCTCCTAACCATGTAGCTTAATGAATTCTTGTTATGGATCCTCTACCATCCATTTCTGACTTTCCATTGACTGCTATGCCCTGCTGTTTGAGCGGATTTGAAATGCTATGTATGCTGCTAAAGTGTGTGAGTGGGTGCTTGAGTGCAAAATGAAATTACCAAAGTGCATGCTTTGTGATGAATCATGTATGTGCTGATGAGATGCAATGAACTCGTGACTGCATGCTTCTGTGAAGTGAAATGCCATTGATTAGTTCCCTAAAACTAAATGCAGAATGTGATTAAGTATGCTCTATTTTTCTATTTGGTGCATGTTATGCATGGAGATCTTTCTGTTTTTGTGCATAAATAGGCCATGCTTTCTTGCTTCTGTTTTTCCCTTTTCGGAATTCATTGTCTAATAATTCATGGTGATAAAACTGTTCTTTTGCTCTGTCTTGAACTCATGAATTCTTACCATGTATGCTTGCTGTTTTAATGAATGGTAACTGTTTGAGTGCAATCACAAGAGCTTAATCTAATGATCAAAAACTGGATATTTGACACTGCCCTTATCGCTGCAACCTTCCATTTTTAATCTTTACTGCTCTATTTGCATTGACTTTACTGCTTGTTTGTACTTGACATGCCCTGCATTCTATTCCCCTGATTTCAGCTTCCCTTACTTTCTATTTAATTACTTCGAATCTGCTTCTGTTTATTTTTGTTTTATTGATCCGCGAGCTCCCGGGCTTTCTGCAGTACCACTAATCGGGCCCACTTTCCATGGCGAATTTGAGCTCCGTTATGCTTATAAGCAAGAAGTCAAGGAGCTTGGCCAAAGGCACTCATAGCAAGCCATTTAATCATTGATACTATTCTGAAGAAACACTAAAATTTCGAAGGACAAACCAAAGAAATGAGGAGCATTGGAATTATGGTTGTTTTTATTCCTCTGATTTCAGCTTCCCTTACTTTCTATTTAATTACTTCGAATCCGCTTCTGTTTATTTTTGTTTTATTGATCCGCGAGCTCCCGGGCTTTCTGCAGTACCATTAATCGGGCCCACTTTCCATGGCGAATTTGAGCTTCGTTATGCTTATAAGCAAGAAGTCAATGAGCTTGGCCAAAGGCACTCATAGCAAGCCATTTAATCATTGATACTATTCTGAAGAAACACTAAGATTTCGAAGGACAAACCAAAGAAATGAGGAGCATTGGAATTATGGTTGTTTTTATTGTAAAAATTAAACTAGAAATGGCATCTTTCTGGATTTTGCAATTTCTTTGTTTTCTTGTATTTTTGGAATGCAATGTAAATGTTACTTTGTAAATGAGAAATTGAGATGCAATCATTTTTATCATTGAGAACAAAAGGGAACAGAGTTCCCTCTCCATTATGGCCCAAAAGCAAATTCAAGGCTAAAAGGTCCAAATGTAAGTCAAAAGCTAAAATGTCCAAGTGCAAGTCCAAAACCAACCTAATAAGCAACTGCGCCTAATACCAACAGTCCAATTAAGAGAGGGCTCTCTTCTGTGCCATGCAAAATATGGTATGCTACTGTAATATAAAACTAAGATGAAAAATCTTTTTGGGTTTTTGAACCTTGAATGCCAAAGATAACTAAATACTAACTTAAAAAGACTCATTAAATTAATTACTCTACCATATGCTAAATATGAACTATTATTTAACTAAAATGACCAAAATGCCCCTGAATGACTATAATGCTGATTAAGAAACAATTTAATTTAAACATAAAAAGGATATATGTTCAAAAATTGGTGTCTACACCTACTCCACGTCATCCACGTCAAGTTGTTGACCTACAAGGTCCAGTCAATCTGGACCACATTAGGGAGATGATTGAAGACATGATTCGCCTAGCTTACAGAAGAGTTGGAAGGCCAATATTCCAGAAGCCTTATCCTGAGGAATATGACAGGATATATCCACTTCCTAGAGGATACAAAGTCCCTGACTTCACAAGTTTCTCTGGAACTTCAAGTGAACAGACTACTTTAGAGCACATTGTTCGTTTCACTGTGTAATGTGGGGAGGCTAACTCTGGTTCCCAAACTCTGTCACTGGAGCAGCCTTCGCATGGTATATTAACTTACCACCTAACTCAGTAAGGACTTTGGAAGAGATGGAAAAGTTGTTTCATACACAGTTCTATCGAACTGAACCAGAAGTCTTTATGGCTGACTTGTCACGCCTCTATCAAAAGAAAGGGGAGTCAGCTGAATATTACTTAGCTCGTTTCAAGAAGCGAAGGAACAGGTGTCGTACACCTCTCCAGGAGGTAGAATTCGTGCGCTTAGCTTAGAATGGACTTGACATGGAACTCCGAAAGAAGTTCCATGGAGTCGATTTTAGAGATTTCTTTGAGATGTCAACCAAAGTGACAAGATATGAGGCTCTCCTACGAGAGGACAATGAGCGAAGAAGTTCATCTTATGGCACTTACTATTAGGAGCCAAATTTTGAACTTGGAGTTGCTTAGGTCAAAGCTGATCAACCTATTGAGTGTCCATATCTAATAAAGGCAGGAGTTGGACACCCTCAAACTCAAGAAAGATTTGCTGATATGTATCAACGCCAGGCAGAAAAGAAACCCTGTGATGGGAGTAGGACTTATTCGTTTCACACCTCAAAAACAAATGAAATTTTTGATTTTCTACACAAGTCTGGCATGATCAAGCTTCCTTCAGGACATATTCTTCCTTCACTTGAAGACCTCAAGGGAAGAGAGTACTGCAAGTACCACGACTCTTGGAGACATCCAACCAACAACTTTATTGTATCTAAGAATATAGTACAAGAAAAGATAGAAAAAGGAATCTTGAAATTCTTTGAAGCCCCCAAAAAGAACATTGAAGTTGATAAGAATCATTTCCCAGCACCTATACACATGGCCACATTCAACTTTCCAAAAGATGGACAACTGGCTAGTAAGGAAGCTAAAAAGGGAGAGACAACACCAAAGAGGTCGACTTTGGCTGCAAGGACCTCCTTGTCAGCCGACCCTCAACAAGAAGGTAAGTCTCGTTACCACTCTTTTAAGATCAAGAAGTTGGTTGGTAAAACTAAGTCTAAGACTCTGGGTCTTCAATCAGATCGGCCTTGGTATCCAAACACGGCCACTGTGAGACTTAAAGCACCAAGGAGGAGGCCGGAACTTTTCTCATCTGAAGATGAAGAGGAACCTGTAAAGCATCCTGATACTTCTTCAAAAAAAGAGGTTCGAAGGAAGTTGGAGTTTTCATGAAAGACTCCACTCAATAAGGAGGAGAAAAGCAAAACAAAGTATGTTCCCTACTCAGGGGGGGGGGGGGGCAAACTAGAAACTTCTTTTCCTCCTCATAAGCAAAGCAGGTAGGAGTTTGGAAAGTCATCATCAAAGGTGGTGCCCTCCTCCTCTTATCTGAACTCATCTCTCCCTCAAAAGATGTAGAGGTCCTCCAAAAGAGAACATGAACAGCAGCCATATGTCAAGTTTCATTCCAAGTCTTACCCAAAGAAGACGAAGTGTGAAATGAGACCATGGTTAGATCATAAGAAGGAGGAATATCGCCATGCAGCTGTGAAGAAGGAGATGAAACTGCGAAGTGAACATGCACAACCAAGAATGGTCAAGCCACCATCCAATACTCAAAATGGTATGTGGCAGAAAGTGCAACATCCCAAGCATCCTGTTCAAAGAAATATGAAGACTTGGAGGAGGCGTGAGCTCCGAAGGAGAGCAAAAGCTCGAAAGGAAGGTGAACTTGACGCCCTGCAAGTTGATGAGAGTGGATGTGAACTCTCAAAGGTTTCACTACCCATTGACAAAATGGATACATCCCTCATGGACTTAGCAGACATTGGAGTAAAGCTATGCAAGGCAAAGATCATCTCTGAAGAAGCAAAACTCAAGGAGAGAACACTTAAGCTGGATCGAAGAGAAGTTGAACTCCAAGATCGAAGACAAGCTCTAATTGACATAGTTTATGGAAATGAAGATTATTCTTGCCAAGAATTAGTTGAAAAGGGCACCATTAACAAGGAGGCAGTTCGTGCTTACAAGAGACTAGCCATGAGGACTCGCCATAGGAGATGAAGATGAAGATGACTTCGAAATCTGCAGATAAGGCCACTCAAGACCTACTTCACATTGAAGAGGGCATGTCACCATGGCGAATATCAATTTTGCTTGAAAAGGCAAAGTTAGATAAAGAAAGGAAAGAGTTTGAAGCTGAGAGGATGGAACACATCAAAGCTGAAAACATCCTCTTCGACAGACAAGGGGAAATATATGATGCTGCTCGAAAATTCCTCAGAAGAGTCATTATTGAAGAACTCAAAATGAAGGTTGACAACACCCTAGGAGATCAAAGTAATGAACAATGGATTTCCAAAATGGAGGATAATGGCGCCACTAATGCTGAGAAAGGCATACAAACTTCATCTGATCAAAATTTGCTATGTGATGAAAGTTTGGAAGGCATGCTTGACGCCATGAGTGAAGAAAAGACCTTAGCTGCTGAGGATTTTGACAACAAGTCTGTTGATTCAATTGCCTTTGGACAGTTCATGGTTAATCTCAACCATACTACTCTCACTCTTCCATGCACATTTACTGCTAGGTTAAAAGAGCAAGTGGAGTCATTTGAACCACCCTCTTATTAAGAAATTGAAGATGTCATCGAGGTTCCTCAAATAGAAGAATCGAGGGGCAACAACTCAGATGATGCTAAAGCTATAGTGTTCATCAAACCTGATGAGACTGCTACTTGCCACATCAAGCCTTTGTATATCAAAGCTCATGTTGATGGCATTCCCATAAATAGGGTACTTGTTGACAATGGTGCAACAGTGAACTTCATCCCCTATTCATCATTGAAGAAGCTTGGCAAATGCACTGATGACTTGATCAACTCAAATGTCATTGTAAGTGATTTCTCTGGCACCATCAAGAAGACAATAGGCATTTCGCCTGCTCAGTTGACCATTGGTTCGAAGACATCCCTCTCTGCATTCTTTGTAGTTGACTCCTCATCAACTTACAACATGTTACTTGGAAGAGATTGGATTCATTCCAGTTGGTGTGTGCCATCATCTCTCCACCAGTTGTTAATGTTTTCGAATGGTGCTGAAGTTGAAGTGGTCAAGGCTGACAATAGACCATTCAAAGTCGAATCACATGCAGTGGATGTGAGAATTTATGATGAAACCACTGGACCAATCAGGTTCATGGGCCAGGACAAGTATGGCCGGCCATATCCCATCATCTCCACTGGAAAATCAAGCAAGAAGCCTTGAAAGAGGTAATGGAAAATCTTGTGTGGCCTAATGCTTTGATCGCTTTCAAGCCGCTTCCATATGCTCCTATCATAGAGTAGATCCCATGAGTACACAGCCTAAAGAAGTTATGTTGGCCAACAACATCTTGAAATATTTGTCGATTTTGGCCTTAGATATGAAGCTTCAAAGCTTAGAGGACTCAGCCGCCCTATCAGCTGATGCGGCTTATCAAAATGTTGAAAACATACAAAATGAGATGACCATGGAATAACTTGATCATGCTCCCATGAAACTTGATGATCTGAAGGCTGAAGTACAAGATCCTTTACTCGAAGTGAATCTTAGCACAGAAGACAAGCCTAGGTTGACCTGCATAAGTCAATTATTGGCTGAAGAAGACAAGCCGCGCTTTGTTGCCTTGTTAAAGGAATACAAAGATGGTTTCGCATGGAACTATGACGAGATGCCTGGCTTAAGTCGTAATTTGGTGGAGCATGGTCTACCAATCAAGGATACCGTCCCTACCAACAACCTCCTAGAAGAATGACTAATGATGTCATTCTTAAAGTGAAAGAGGAAGTTGAGAGGCTCCTCATAGCAGGATTCATCTGTACCGTAAGGTATGTTGAATGGATTTCAAACATAGTTCATGTAGTTAAAAAGAACGGTAAAATTAGGGTGTGTGTTGATTTTCGTAACTTGAATTCAGCCACCCCTAAAGATGAATATCTATGCCTGTTGCAGATTTATTGGTAGATGGAGCCGCCCAACATCGAGTGTTATCCTTCATGGATGGACACAGTGGCTACAACCAGATCTACATAGCAGAGGAGGATGTTCCAAAGACAGCTTTTCACTGTCCAGGCACAATCGACACTTTTGAATAGGTAGTCATGCCCTTTGGACTTAAAAATGCCGGTGCAACCTATCAAAGAGTAATGAATGCCATCTTCCATGACATGATCGGAAAATTCATGGAGGTATACATAGATGATGTTGTGGTTAAGTCACATAATCACCTTGACCATATTGATCATTTAAGGTGCTCATTTGAAAGAATGAGACAACATGACTTAAAAATGAATCCATTGAAATGCGCTTTTGGTGTTGGTGTAGGTAACTTCCTTGGATTTTTGGTTCATCAACAAGCTATCGAGATAGACCAAAACAAGGCAAGAGTCATCATACAAGCTAAGCCACCCACCTCTAAGAAAGAACTACAACGTTTCCTTGGACAAGTAAACTTCTTACGAAGATTCATTTCCAACACTACTGGTAAAACCAAGGCGTTTTCACCACTGTTGAAGTTAAAGGACAAGGAAGAATTTTAGTTGAAGGACAAGGAAGAATTTCAACGGAATGACGAACAACAACAAGCTTTTGAGGTAGTCAAGAAGTACTTGACATCACCTCCTGTCTTAGTTCCTCCTAAGAAGCATAAAACCTTGTATTTATATGTCTCAACCACTACATCTTCTATTGGATGTTTGTTGGCTCAGGGATTAGGAAAAGGGAAGGAACAAGCAGTGTACTACTTAAGTAGGACTCTTACTGTTGTAGAAACCAGATATAGTCCTATTGAAAAGCTTTGTTTGTCACTCTACTTTGCAGCAATAAAACTTAGACATTACATGTTCTACTTTGATGTCTGTAATTTGATAATTTTCACTACTTTTGGAACTATTTTGATGACTTTTTACACAGATATGAGCAAAGTAATTTCAAGTATAGATTTGGAGATTCGAAGTTCGTGTTTGAAGACTTATTGAAGACAATTTGAAAATTTGAAGACCATTGAAGAATTATTTTCAAGAAGCAAGAATTGAAGAATGGAGTTTTAATTGCAAAGGATTGAAGACAAGCCATGAAGGAGCCTGGAAGCTAAGGAATTCTGGATATTTAATATGGGAAAATACTCAGCCCATATAATTATTAATTGGAATTAAAATCCCAATTAATGACTCATATATTCAAGGAAATATCCAAAATCCCGTAGATTCTCGATTCTAGTCCTAACAGGATTAGGATTCAGGCGCAGTTTTCGTAGAAAAATCATAACATTCTGCTCAAACCTCCGTTTGAAGCCCATGAGTACTCGTTGGAAAGCTAACTCTGAGATCTACAACTTTCCTTTGAAGTCCAAGACCCAGTTCTGCCGTTTTCAAGTCCAAAAATGCCGTAGAAGTCCCTGCACGAATTCAGCAAAATTTCAGGATCCTATTTTAACTTGGATTCTACTCTAGGATGACTTTTAATCTAACTTGGAGTCTAAGTTAGACCCAAAACCGACTTAGACCCCTTTCCAAGTTAGGATTGGAATTCCTAGAGTTATTTCCACTATAAATAGCCACCTCCTGTAACACAAATCACATACCTTCACACATATAATTTTCTCTTCTTCTTTTTCTCTTCTAGTTCTAGTTTTTCTTCTAGTTTTAGGGCTAGGGTGCCGCACCCCCTCTTTGCATAAAGAGGGGCGGCAACCCTAGGTTACTCAAGAGGAGGATCTCGCCTTCAAGTTCTGTAAGTTTTCTTCTTATTCTTTGGATGCTCACTCAATTCATGAGTGAGTAATCCTTTTCTTTTCTCCAATGTAGAATTTAATTGATCTCTTGACTTATATCATGGTGAGATTTTGTGCTTTTATATGAAAATTAATAGGGTATTTCTTAATATCTCTGCATGAATTTTATGTTGCTTGTTTTGATTGATTGAAGCGCGCACTTTCTTGATAAATTAAGTAGCATTAGCTAAATTAAAATCTTGAAGGATCTTCGGATTTAATTGTTTGGCAGCAATTGGAAGCGAAGGATCTTCCTTCCAAGGGATTTAAGAATCTTTGACCAATTTTTAATTGCCCATTGTGCTTGTAAATTACTAGATCTTAATGCTTTATTCTTGAGTAATTATCACACTCGATCAAGAGGTAATTGTTTAAAGAATAAAAGGGATAATTCACACTGGATCAAGAGCTTTATCTAATTAAGGTAATTTAGGATTAAATTCCAAGCAAGCTATCCATTGTTTTCATAATCTTTATATATCAATGATCTGTGTTATTGTTGTCAAGAGGGATATTAATTCTATGTTGGAGGGTTCTCTTAATTATTTTCTCAATTTATTCTCTGCTTTTAATTAATTGTTTTCTTTAATTTTCTTGATTGCTTTCTTAGATAGTTTTAATTATTAGTTTGATTTGATTTAATTTTACTTTAAAAACCTTCTTTATTTTGTTTGTTTGTTTGTTTTAAGAAAAAGAATAATAACCTATCTATCTGTGGGATCGACCCCTACTTGCCCTAACTATCTTTAGTTAGTAATTGTTGGGATTTTTATTTTTATGATTTGCTGACGACCGATCATAAATTTTGGCACCGTTGCCGGGGAGATTGTTTACTTTCTTTTTCTTTTCTTTTTCTATTTGATTTGCACTTGATCATCTTTGTTTTGTAGGAAATCTGATGGAGCAGACACGTTCCCTAGGGGAGTTGAATTTCGCACGCGAGATGAAACCCCTCTGCATTGATTATCCTGATATGGATATGTCCTACCAATTGAAGCCAGGAGTGATCCGTTTGCTACCAGTTTTCCATGGAGAAGAGTATGAAAATCCACATGAGCATCTGCGAGCCTTCTACACCCAGTGTGCCTTGATCACTGGGATGCCTGAAGAACAAGTGAA
Source organism: Corchorus olitorius (assembly GCA_001974825.2). Taxonomy (NCBI): domain Eukaryota; kingdom Viridiplantae; phylum Streptophyta; class Magnoliopsida; order Malvales; family Malvaceae; genus Corchorus; species Corchorus olitorius. The sequence goes on along the minus strand of AWUE01015099.1, from coordinate 25,203 downwards.
GCTGCGAACTTTTCCATCCACCTTGGAAGGAAAAGCAAGAGAATGGTTCTGGGGTCTACCACCGAAATCTATCACCTCATGGAATGGACTACAAGAAGCATTCTTGGAAAGATATTTTCCATACTCAAGAATTTCTGAAGTCAGAAAGAAGATCTCTGCTAGCTGCCAATCACAAGACGAAAAGTGGTACCAATATTGGGAAAGATACAACAAACTATGTGAGAGCTGCCCATATCATGGCTTAAGTGAAGGATTTTTAATCCAGAACTTCTATGATGGGTTATCTCAATCAGATAAAACCAATATTGATGCCACCAGTGGACGCGGTTTGAGATTCAAAACTCCTGAAGAGGCGAGGAAGCTATTAAACAAGATGGCGGACAATATCTATCAATTCAGCACACCAAGTAGTTCGACAACTGAACCTGAACCAGAATTTCTTCAAGGAATTAATGATCGTTTTGACAAAGTTAATACGACCATCTCTTCTTTGACCAATCTAGTCCAGCAAATGATCTCGAATCAAATGGTGAATCAACCTCAAGTTCAGCAATCACCTTTGAATTCGACCCAACAAGGTTTTGCAGTCAATTCAATTGAAGGAGCTCAACAGTGGAATGCGTTAAAAACGGAGTCACCTGATGTTCAACTTCCACCTCTGATAGCACCTGCTTTCTCTGCTGCATCACCACCAGAAGCTGTTCCCAACATTCAATCGCCAAGAAGAAAGGAGTTTCCGACCAAAAACAAGAGAGGTCAGCACACTTCACCAACAACCGCTGCTCAAATTCAAGCCGAAGAAGAATGGATGGAAGAGATGCAAGAGAAGTATGATCCAATACCGTTCCCTCAAAGGTTTGCAATGCAACTTAATTCTCTACGGAGTATAGAGGTAAATATTCCATTGCTTGATAAAGTTGTCCGAAAACCCAGGTACGCAAATTTTCTCAAAGAATTATGCATGACTAAGAGTAAGTTTTCTGAAAAATATGCTTGCATGAATGAGAATGTATCTGCTGCATACTAGAGAAAATTGCATCATAAATGTCATGATATAGGATCTTTTTTTATTCCTTGTAAAATAGGAAAGAATCAGATAGAAAAGGCCATGTGTGAATTTGGATCTCCAATTAACATCATGCCTTATTCTGTCTATTCACAATTGAAAATTGAACCTGTGACTAAAACTGATCTGACAATACAATTTGCTGATAGAACTAACATTAAACCTGAGGGTATAGTCGAGGATGTTTTAGTGCAGATTGGAGATTTTGTTTTTCCTGCAGATTTCTATGTCTTGAAGATGAGTGAAGATGACCATCATCTACCTCATTTGCCATTGCTGCTAGGAAGACCTTTTCTTGCCACAGCCAGAACAAAATATGAAGTCCAAGATGGAAAACTCAGCATGGAATTTGATGGGAAACTCATTGAATTCAATATTTATGAAGCCATGAAATCTCCTGCTGAGATTCATTCTATCTATGCCATCGATGCCATTGAAGTTTGTTCTGAACAAGTTCAATCACTTCACCATGAATATGAACTTGAATTGGTACTTACAAGGAGCTTAGATGAACAAGAAATCGAGGAAGCAGAAGTCCTGACACCAGAAGAGGTAGGCAAGAGCGCAAGGGAATATCATGAGGCATCGATCGAAGCGACATCATCATGGGAGGAACCCGTCCATCCTGCACCAAGTAAGGTTGAAGGTGAATTTCATGATGTTGCCTACATTCCAATTGCGAAGGAAGTTGAAGGAGTGTCAAGTGAAACAAGGGATGGTTTGGAACCATATGAACTTGATTCGACAAACTTCTCTCAATTTTTCTTCAATGACGATGGTGTTCCTACTCCACCAATGGATGTTCCCAAGATTGAGAAAGCCGATATCAAGATGGACATCCTTCCACCTTCTCCTCCAAGACTTGTCAAGTCCAAAGAAGAGCCACCAGATGATGAGCAACTCGGACATCTCGAGCCAAAAGACACAATCATGTTGAATTCTGTTGACAACAAAAGCGAACATGAAGATCAAGATTTCTTGGGAATCAACACACTTCTTGAGTCTGAATGCTTTGAAGATATCAAACACGCGGAATGGATATCTATGGATCAATTCTTTCTGGAGGACAAGATAATTTGCCAAGACGAGGACACTTTCCAAAGGCACGAAGATAGTAATGCCAATCAAGAATGCCGAAAGCACCCATTGCATCAACCAATCACGGCAGCAAAGATGGCATTGTCATTCCTAGCTATTCATGGAGTCGCCCTCAACAAAATTGGTTATTTCTTTCCTTATCTCTTCTTTTCACTTCCATATTTTTATGCTCATATTCTTCCAATCTCATCATATTTGCTTTATGCTTTGAAGTGGCATGATCCACCCTAACAAAGGGAGAAAAAGAAAAGGAGTCGAGCTAATGACTTTAAACAAGCGCTTATTGGGAGGAAACCCAATTTTATTTCTTTGCATATTTAATTTTAATTTTAATTTTCTTATTTTTTATTTTTACACTAATTTTTTCTTTGAGTTTTGCTTGATAGGAATTTATGAATTTTCTTCATTGAAAAATTCATCTTCAAGGACGGAAACTAAGAATGCTCCAGCAACGCCCCAGGCGACTCGGCAAAGCAGCCATGCTGCTGCTTCGCAAGGCACCTTGTTGCTGCGCAACAAGACTGCTACAACAGCTTGTTGCTGCCACGACAGGGGAGCCTTCCGCAAGCAGTGCAAGGCTGCTCCGCGAGGACCTGCTACAGCTGCATAATGGGCAGCAAACAAAGCAGCCTGTTGCTATCGCAACAGATCGCCCCAAGCAGCAACGAGACAAGGCTGCTCTACTGCCGCCACAGCGCACCAGGCACCAGGCAGCAACAGCGCACCAGGCCACGCCAACAGGCCTGATGGCAGCGCCCCAGCAGCCCTTCGGGTGGATTCCAAGTGAGCGGCATGCTTCTCTTCTTCTCCTTCCTTGCACCATGTAATCTATTTTAGATAGGATTATATTTCCCAATTGCAATAGAAGTTGGATTATCTACTCCTACCAGGTAATGGATTCCTAGTCCAGGTACGTTTCTAACTTTTTTACTCTAACTAAAACCTTTTAAGAATAGGATTTGATCACTATATAAAGTAATCAAGAAAAGGAGAATGAGGAAGAGCTTCACCCTTTCCTTGTTCGGTGCAACCAAATAAGTGATCAAATTACTAGCTTAAGAGATTATTTTAACAACATAATTGGGAATTTGGATGACCTCTTCAGTTTATTGGAGAAGGCTATTCATAAATCAATTTAGGTTTAGTTTTTCAATTTTAAGTTTCTTGTTTTTAGATTTAAGATTTATTTTTATGCATCTTAGGATTAGTTATTTAATTTATGCTTTAATTTTCAATTTCCTTTCTTTTATGTCTTTAATTTTTAAGTTTCATTAATAAACTATCTAGTTTTATTTTCCTATCACTTTAATTTTCTATTGTCTTTTATGATTGCATAAATTATCTTCATCAACGCCATCCAGGTATGTTTTCATGAACCCTAACTCTTTATTTTTGGTAAGATGATATTGCATGCTTTGTTTGGTTGTTTTTACATTGAGGACAATGTGAATTTTAAGTGTGGGGGGGTGAATACTTGATAGGGTTTTTACTTGAATAATTGAGTCATATGATAGTCCTTGTTTGCATGAGAACCTAGGATAGAATTTGATTGTTTTTGATTGATCTTATTTCCCCAATTTTTGACAAAATTTTTGAAAAATTAATTTTAAAAGATAAAGTTTCGAATTTTCATGCATATTTTGATTAATTGATTTGATTATGATTGATGAATGCTTAGAATTTTAATAATGTTTGATTTATTGATTGAGTTATAGCATGTTGTTTGATTTCTTAGAATTAGGTATAATTGAAGTTTGTGATATGATCTTATTTATTAATTGCTTCTATGATTATCTATTTCTAGAACTTCTGTTCAATCTTGATTGAAATTATGATTGAGAAAGTATGCCATGGATATATGTCAAGAATAAGTGTGGGGGACTATCTCTATAAAGGGGTAATTAAAAAAATAAAAAAAAAATTGTTTTCATAAAAAGAAGTGTTTTTCATGATAGAGGAGAAGAGGTATTTCTGTAAATAAAAAAAAAATCAATCCATTGTTGTCACTCTTTTCTTTATCAAAAGGAGTTATTAACCCTTGGAAAGAGGATAAGAGGCATGGAATTACAGAAATATTGTCCCTCTGAAAAAATAAAGAAGGAGTCCTTCTAGAGTGCTAGTAGCCTAAAAAATGGGAGTTAGTAACCCCAAATCATGAACACTTCGAGGTTAGTAACCTCAATTTTCTTAAAACAATTACCCTTGAAAATCTATTATAACCCACAATGACCCTTGATTTATATTTATGACATTGCAATCTTTTGAGTAATGGAGAAAGAGAGGAAAACATGAGCTTATAGAAAAAAGTAATAATAGAAAGCGAAGAATGGTAAGTGATTAAAGCTACTTTGATTATGGCTACTTAGATTATGGCTACTTAAGAATGATGATGCTTGTTGTTTCTTGATCTTTGGATTGAGTATTATTATTATTCTTTGTTATTTTGATTTCATGATTGAATTGATTCTTTGATTTATGTATGAATTCAAATTGATTTCTTGAAAAATTGGTTTTTGATTAACTTCCACATTGATTTGCTAAGGGACTAGCAAAGTTCAAGTGTGGGGGAAAATATGATCGAGCGAAAAACAACCCTATTTTTATGGTTATTTTACTATGTTTTTGGATCTATTTATGCTTAAATATATGTTATTTTGTTAATATTTGTGATTTGAGTCTTTATGAGATGTGAAATTGATAATTTGATAATTTTCACTACTTTTGGAGCTATTTTGATGACTTTTTACACAGATATGAGCAAAGTAATTTTGAGTATAGATTTGGAGATTCGAAGTTCGTGTTTGAAGACTTATTGAAGACAATTTGAAGATTTGAAGACCATTGAAGAATTATTTCCAAGAAGCAAGAATTGAAGAATGGAGCTTTAATTGCGAAGGATTGAAGACAACCCATGAAGGAGCCTGGAAGCTAAGGAATTTTGGATATTTAATATGGGAAAATACTCAGCCCATATAATTATTAATTGGAATTAAAATCCCAATTAATGACTCCTATATTCAAGGAAATATCCAAAATCCCGTAGATTCCCGATTCTAGTCCTAACAGGATTAGGATTCAGGTGCAGTTTTCGTAGAAAAATCATAACTTTCTGCTCAGACCTCCGTTTGAAGCCCATGAGTACTCGTTGGAAAGCTAACTCCGAGATATACAACTTTTCTTTGAAGTCCAAGACCCAGTTCTACCGTTTTCAAGTCCAAAAATACCGTAGAAGTCCCTGCATGAATTCAGCAAAATTTCAGGATCCTATTTTAACTTGGATTCTACTCTAGGATGACTTTTAATCTAACTTGGAGTCTAAGTTAGACCCAAAACCGACTTAGACCCCTTTCCAAGTTAGGATTGGAATTCCTAGGGTTATTTCCACTATAAATAGCCACCTCCTGTAACACAAATCACATACCTTCACACATATAATTTTCTCTTCTTCTTTTTCTCTTCTAGTTCTAGTTTTTCTTCTAGTTCTAGTTTTTCTTCTAGTTTTAGGGCTAGGGTGCCGCACCCCCTCTTTGCATAAAGAGGGGCGGCAACCCTAGGTTACTTAAGAGGAGGATCTCACCTTCAAGTTCTGTAAGTTTTCTTCTTATTCTTTGGATGCTCACTCAATTCATGAGTGCGTAATCCTTATCTTTTCTCCAATGTAGAATTTAATTGATCTCTTGACTTATATCATGGTGAGATTTTGTGCTTTATATGAAAATTAATAGGGTATTTCTTAATATCTCTGCATGAATTTTATGTTGCTTGTTTTGATTGATTGAAGCGCGCACTTTCTTGATAAATTAAGTAGCATTAGCTAAATTAAAATCTTGAAGGATCTTCGGATTTAATTGTTTGGTAGCAATTGGAAGCGAAGGATCTTTCTTCCAAGGGTTTTAAGAATCTTTGTCCAATTTTTAATTGCCCATTGTACTTGTAAATTACTAGATCTTAATGCTTTATTCTTGAGTAATTATCACACTCGATCAAGACGTAATTGTTTAAAGAATAAAAGGGATAATTCACACTGGATCAAGAGCTTTATCTAATTAAGGTAATTTTGGATTAAATTCCAAGCAAGCTATCCATTGTTTTCATAATCTTTATACATCAATGATCTGTGTTATTGTTGTCAAGAGGGATATTAATTCTATGTTGGAGGGTTCTCTTAGTTATTTTCTCAATTTATTCTCTGCTTTTAATTAATTGTTTTCTTTAATTTTCTTGATTGTTTTCTTAGATAGTTTTAATTATTAGTTTGATTTGATTTAATTTTACTTTAAAAACCTTCTTTATTTTGTTTGTTTGTTTTAAGAAAAAAGAATAATAACCTATCTCTCTGTGGAATCGACCCCTACTTGCCCTAACTATCTTTAGTTAGTAATTGTTGGGATTTTTATTTTTATGATTTGCTGACGACCGATCAGGGACACTCCCGTGTCATTCTCCCCCGGTTGAAAAAGCAATGAAGTATCTCCGATCTTCTCTACAATCTTGAATGGACCATCGGCTCTCGGTTTCAATTTTGCAAATGGACCTTGATTGAACCTCCCCTTCCTTATATGAATCCACATTAAGTCACCTACATCAAGCTTAACAAACTTACGGTATTTGTTAGTTTGTTGCATGTACTTGATGTTTTGTTCTGCAATTTTCTCTCGGACATCACTATGGAGCTTCTTAATCTCCTTGGCTCTAGCATCCGCGTCACTACTATACTGCCCACTAGAACAAGAAGGAGTTAAATCTAAAGGAGTAAGAGGATTAAGGCCATAAACTACCTCAAATGGAGTTCTCCCAATGGAAGTGTGAAATGACCGGTTGTAGGCAAACTCAATCTATTCTAGAATCAAATCCCATTGCTTGATATTCTTCCCCACATAACTCCTCAATAAACTCCCCAAGCTCCTATTAGTAGCTTCAGTTTGGCCATCGGTTTGTGGATGATAGGCCGAACTGAGCTTCAAAGTACTCCTAGCTTCCTCCAAATAGTCCTCCAAAAATGGCTAAGGAACTTTGCATCCCTATCCGAGACAATGCTTCTAGGAACACCATGTAATCTCATCACCTCCTTGAAATACAATTCGGTAATGTGACTAGCATCATTAGTCTTATTACAAGGAACAAAATGAGCCATCTTTGAGAATCTATCAACCACCACCATGATAGAGTCTTTGTTCCTTTGTGTCCTAGGCAACCCGAGCACAAAATCCATGCTAACATCCTCCCATGGTGCATTTGGAATCGGTAAAGGAGTGTACAGCCCACTATTTTGACTCCTTGTCTTGGCCAAATGACAAACTCGACATGATAACACATGCCTAGCAACATCCCTCTCAAGTCTCGGCCAATAGTAGTTTTGTTGCACCATGAACAAAGTCTTTGTTCTCCCAAAATGCCCACTCAAAGTACCCCCGTGAGCCTCCTCAACAATGGCTAACCTCAAAGAACAACGAGGAATACACAATCTGTTAGCATAAAACAAATAACCACCAACAATAGAGTAAAGCTTACTAGGGCCATGATGACAAGACCTCCAAGCATCTCCAAAGTCCTCATCATGCTCATATAATTCCCTAATAGCTTCAAATCCCACAACTTGCACTTGTAGAGTAGTAAGAAGTGTGAACTTCCTACTAAGTGCATCGGCCACTACATTTTGAGCCCCGGCCTTGTGTTTGATAGAAAAACTAAAGGATTGTAAGAATTCAACCCATTTAGCATGTCTCTGATTGAGCTTGTGTTGTTGGTTGATGAATTTCAAGGCCTCATGATCCGAAAACAACACAAATGTTTGTGGCAGTAAGTATTGGGACCAATGATCAAGAGCTCTCACCAAAGCATAGAAGTCTTTGTCATAAATAGAGTATTTCCTTTTGCACTCATTCAACTTTTCACTAAAGAATGCAATGGGGTGTCTTCCTTGGCTCAAAACAGCCCCTATGCTCACATCCGAGGCATCACACTCTACTTCAAATGGAGAATTAAAATCTGGCAGTTTCAAAGTTGGAGCTTCGGTCACTCTCTTCTTCAACTCATCAAAGCTAGTTTGAGCTTCCTTAGTCCAACAAAATCTCTTGCTCTTGAGGCATTCGGTAATAGGAGCTACAATAGTACTAAATCCCTTGATGAACCTCCTATAAAATGATGCCAAACCATGAAAACTCTGAATCTCTTGAATTGACTTAGGAGTAGGCCAATTCATAATTGCTTCAACTTTACCACTATCCATTTTGACACCATCACCTGAAACAACATACCTCAAAAATGCAACTTCATGAGTGAAGAAATGGCACTTCTTCACATTGGCATAAAGCTTCTCATTTCTCAACAAATCAAACACTTTTCTCAAATGCACAAGATGAGAATCTTCATCAGGACTATAAACCAGAATATCATCAAAATAAACAACTACACACTCACCTACACATGGTTTGAGAACATGATTCATAAACCTCATGAATGTGCTAGGTGCATTGGACAACCCGAATGGCATCACAAGCCACTCATATAAGCCATCTCTAGTTTTAAAAGCTGTTTTCCATTCATCCCCAGGTTTCATCCGAATCTGGTGATAACCACTCCTCAAATCAATCTTGGAAAACACCTTTGCCCCATGTAGTTGATCAAGCAAGTCATCAAGCCGTGGGATGGGGAATCTATAATCAATGGTGATCTTGTTAATGGCTCGGCTATCAACACACATCCTCCATGAACCATCTTTCTTTGGTACTAAAAGAGCAGGAACTGCACAAGGGCTTAAACTCTCTCGGATCAATCCTTTTTGCTACAAGTCCTCCACTTGCCTTTGCATCTCCTCATACTCTTTAGGACTCATTTTATATGCTGGCTTATTAGGCAACACCGAACCTGGAATGAGATCAATTTGGTGTTGAATGTCTCTCAAGGGAGGTAAACCAGCTGGAATATCATTCGGGAACACATCTCCATATTCCTCAAACAAAGGCAATAATTTTGGATGCATATCCGAATCCTGCACATCACCTTTTTCATCAAATACAACCAAAGCAAAAGCAATAGGCTCACCTCTAAGCTCTCGGGTCAACATCTTTCTAGACATGAGCAAGGCTTCTCTCTTGGGTGTAGGAGCAATATTTGGCTTCAATGGAGCCAAAGTGATCTTTCTGTCATTCACTCTCAAAGTGTAAGTGTGAGCACGACCATCATAAACAACATGTCTATCATACAACCAAGGACTTCCATGTAACAAGTGACAAGCATCCATGGGAACAACATCACACTCAACCTCATCCGAATAGTGCTTCCCAAATGCTACTACACATCTCAATGTCACCCTCAAGTCCGATTCATCTTTCAACCAACTAAGTTTGTATGGTGAGGGATGGGGAGTGGTCTTCAAACCAAGTTTCTCAACCATTTCCACTGAGGCTAAATTCTCAAAACTCCCACTATCAATGATAACCATACACACTTTCCCTTGGCATGTACACCGAGTATGGAACACATTTTTCCTTCTCCAATCTTCACCCTCTACCACTTGAGTCACTTTAAAACATTGTTGTACCACAATGGACTCCCCTTGATCGGCATAGGTGAGTTCTTCCTCCTCCTCCTCCTCGGGTACTTCTTCAACCTCCTCATTATCATCATCATTTTCCTCCACAAGAGTTACAACTCTTCTATTTGGACAATCTGCAGCCATATGCCCAAAACCATGACATTTGAAGCATTTTCTTTCTTGCCTCAACTTAGCTCTCTCGGCATCATTACCACCTTTCTTGCTTTTGTCCTTCTCATCACCTTTCGGTTTAGGCACAAATGGTGACTTTGAAGTTGCCCCCTTACTAAAATCTTTCCCTCCAAACCTCATAACTGATTTGGACTTCAATTGCCTCTCAACCCGCAAGGCTAATTTAGTGACATCATTCAAAGACCAATAAGGCTGCAAGGAAACAACATTAGCAATATCAATTCTCAAACCAGCCAAGTACCTTGCAATTGTTTGCTCCTCGGGCTCACTAATATTAGCTTTGATCATCAAAGAATCAAACTCGGCTGCATAGTCCGAAACACTCATAGCACCTTGTTTCAAATTTTGAAGCTTAATGAAAACATCTTGCTTGTAGTCCTCGGGCAAGAATTTCTTCTTCAACTCTCGGGCCATCTTGTCCCATGTCCGAATCTTATCTTTGCCCCTCATTTCTCTTTACTTCAATAAGTTTTCCCACCACAAAGATGCATGTTTTCTAAGCTTGATAGCAACAAGCTTTACTTGTTTATTTTCGGGCACTTCTTGATATTCAAAAATCCTTTCCACCGTGTGTAACCAATCAAGAAAATCATCAGGTTGCCCTCTCCCATCAAATTCAGGAATCTCAACTTTGGGAGTATAAGCATGAACATAATTTCCAAAAGCACCAACATCTCTTACTCTTTGTATTTGTTGATTAACATCACCAACTTCATCATCTACATCATTTCTTCTTTGTTGTTGATGTTGTCTTCTCAAATGAGCTCTTACATCATCTGGATGTATAGGTTCACTAGAGCTAGCACTTGAGGCACCACCACGGCCTCCTCTTCTAGTGTGAGAGCTAGAACTCCCTTCACTTTCCTCACGGCATCTCTCCCTTTCTTCCATCAAATGAAGTCTATCCCGAAGAGTTTCCACAAGACCTCTAAGGTTCTCAACCGTTTCATTAGGTGCAACTCTGCCCCCATCATTTCCTTGTTGAGACATGATGAATCTCCACACAACCAAAGCTCTGAATACCAATTTGATACGGGGTTGGCTCAGAAGGTCTTAAAAATGAGTTGCTTTCACTATACCCGAATGCAAAGTGTGCTTAAAGTGCTTAAAATGCTTAAAATGAGCACTACAAATCCTAAGGGTAAGTGTTTGGGTAGTGTTTAGGTTATTTAAGATCAACTCACAAAGTAATTGATGAAAGTATAAGCACACGGATTCAAATACTCAAGGATATAGATTTCACCACCAAGAGCTAGAATCGGTTGAAACTCACCACCAAATGAACACAACTTGAAACAGATTCACCACAAGTAGGTTTCACAAGATGAACAAGCTTCTATTAGTCCCAAATCAACAAGATATACAGATTCACCACTCTAATTGATATAGGAAAGTTTGCAAGAACCTAGACAAAGTTACAAAGCAAAACAAAGTGTTCAAAGTTACAAAATTCAAGTCTAAGTTGCAAAATGCTTCATCCGTAGCTTATATACTAGGATTAGCAACTAAACACACTTAACTAATACTAATAAAACATGCTTAAGTAAACATAAACAAGAGCTTAGCTTAACTATCCGAATTAGCTCAAATTGAGCTCAATTAAGGTGTGAAACGAATTCGGGTTGTAGGTAGCCGAATTGATCAATTCCATGCACAAAATGATGAAGTCTCACCAAGTGGAACAACTTGCCATCATCTTCCAACCAAAATGGAGAACTTCACACATGGGTTTTCCAAGCCTCCTTTGTTGACCGAAAGGTGTCACATGGAGAATGGATGATCATCAACACTTGTCAAACAAAGAGAGGTGCTTGTTTCCACATGGCTATCATCTTGGAGAGGTGCTAGCTTGTCTCCACCATGGCATCCAAGGTCCCACCCAACGTGCCATGTCATCAAAGCAAGCTGCTCACATGGCAAGGTGCTTGCTTCTCTAAATGCATCATCTTCATCCGAGACATCATGTTGGAGAGAATGGGACACTCCCGTGTCAATTATAGTTGCCACGGATTACTTCACCAAATGGTTGGAAGCAAAAGCTCTGAATGGCATAGCTCAGAAAGGCATCAAGAACTTCTTCAAGGAACACATCATCTATCGCTTTGGTATTCTAGAAACACTCACCACCGATCAAGGTACTAACTTTGATGGTGAGATCACAAGGAGTTTGGAAAGCAAATTTGGCCTAAAATTTACTAAGTCCACGCCATACTATGCACAGGCTAATGGACAGGCCGAAGCTTCTAACAAAGTGATGATATGTATCATAGAGAAGATATTAAAGGACAAACCTGGCAAAGAAGACAACATCTTGCCAAAAGCTCTTTGGGCATATCACATGTCACAACGCTCGAGCACTGGTGTGAGTCCATTTAGCCTTACATATGGTCATGATGCAATGGTTCCTATGGAACTTTTGGGTAAATCAGCCAGAGTTGCATTTCAAAACAACTTGTAGTGGTATGACTACAATGATGCCATGATGATTGAGCGTGAAGACCTAGATTCTGAAAGGTTAGATGCTTTGAATCACTTACAAGCACAAAAGAAAAAGGCAAAAAGAAATTATAACAAGAAAGTTCGTCGACGAAGTTTCATTGAAGGCGAACTAGTATGGAAAGTTTTCTTGCCTATCGGCTCTAAGATTTGTGGAAAGTGGTCTCCTAAATGGGAAGGAGCATTTCGTATCAAGAAAGTACTTAAGAATGGTGCTTACTGGTTGGAAGCTAAAGATGGTGAATTCCATAAAAAGTTTATAAATGGATGCTACTTGGAAACGTACTATCCAACTGCATGGGACGCAAAGTCTGATCCAAATCCAGAGCTTGACTTGGAAGAGGAGTTAGATGAGGTGGCTATGACTCAACTCACAGCCACATGATTTACTGAAGTGTAAAACAAACTTACATGCTTCGTGGACTAAGCCGCCCCAATTGCGTTCCTGCGGTGATTGAGCTAAATTAGACCCTATTTTATGGCTATTTTACTATGTTTTTAGACCCATTTATGCTTAATTATATGCTATTTATTAATATTTGTGTTTTTAGTCTTTAAGTGATGTGAAATTAAGAAATTGTTATTTTTCACTACTTTTGGAGTTATTTTGATGACTTTTTACACAGATTTGAGCAAAGCAATTTTGAGCATAGATTTGGAGATTAGAAGTTCGTGTTTGAAAACTCATTGAAGACTTATTTGGAGATTTGAAGACTTTGAAGATTTATTTCAAGAGGAAGAATTGAAGAATTGGAGCTTTGATTGAAGACAAGCCATGGATAAACCCTTAAGCTTTTGTATTTATGGATAATTTATATGGGAAAATACTCAGCCCATATAAGATATTAATTGGAATTAAAATCCCAATTAATGACTCCTAAATCCAAGGAAATATCCAAATCCCGTAGATTCCCGATTCTAGTCCTAACAGGATTAGGATTCAGGCGCAGTTTTGGTAGAAAAATCATAACCTTCTGCTCAGACCTCCGATTGAAGCCCATGAGTACTCGTTGGAAAGCTAACTCCGAGATCTACAACTTTCCTTTGAAGTCCAAGACCCAGTTCTGCCGTTTTCAAGCCCAAAAATGTCGTCGAAGTTCCTGCACGAATTCAGCAAAATTTCAGGATCCTATGTTAACTTGGATTCTACTCTAGGATGACTTTTAATCTAACTTGGACTCCAAGTTAGACCCTAAACCGTCCTAGACTCCTTTCCAAGTTAGGATTGGAATTCCTAGGGTTATTTTCCACTATAAATAGCTACCTCCTGTAACACAAATCACATACCTTCACACATATAATTTTTTCTTCTTCTTTTTCTCTTCTAGTTCTAGTTTTTCTTCTAGTTTTAGGGCTAGGGTGCGCCACCCTCTCTTTGCATAGAGAGGGGCGGCAACCCTAGGTTTTCAGGAGGAGGATTTCGCCCCAAATTTCTGTAAGTTTTCTTCTTATTCTTTGGATGCTCACTCAATTCATGAGTGAGTAATCCTTTTCTTTTCTCCGATGTAGAATTTAATTGATCTCTTGACTTATATCATGGTGAGATTTTGTGCTTATATATGAAAATTGTTAGAGTATTCCTTTGATCTCTGTTTTAATTCTATGTTGCTTGTTTTGATGGATTGGGTCGACACTTTCTTGATAAATTGAGTTAGCATTAGCTAGATCAAGTCGAGGATTAATAGTCCAGGTTTGGTTGTTTGTAGCTATTGGTTGAGAATTAACCACTCCTTCCAAGGGAGATAAGGGACTTTGAGTGAGAAATTGCTCTTTGTGCTTGTATAAATTGCTAGTTCTTAATGCTTTGTTTCCTGGTGAATCTTTAAGGCTTAACCGGTAATTGATTTGTTAGGAAGTAAAAGGGGTAATTTAAGCCTTAACCGGTAATCTTATCTAATTAAGGTGATTTAGGATTTAATTCCAACAAGCTATTCTTTGTTTTCATAATTATTAGATATCAATGATCCAAGTTATAATTGTCAAGAGGGATATTAATTCTATGTTGGAGGGTTTTTATCAATTATTTTCTTAGTTTATTTACTGCTTTCTTATTATATGTTTTCTTTAATTTTCTTGATTGCTTTCTTAGTTAATTTTAATTGTTAGTTTTAATCCCCTGTTTCTAAACAAAACTCTTAAGGAATTTTTAGTAAAAGTTAATCTTGGATAAAGTCTATTCCCCTTCTCTGTGGGATTGACCCCTGCTTGCCCTATCTACTTAGTTAGGTTTTATGGGGATTATTTTTATGATTGCTGACGACCGATCATGCGGCTTTACAATGAAAATAAATATTTTTTACTTATATAGTAATGAAAATTTTGAAATTTATGCCACTAAGTATGTTAGTTGTGGCGAGATTAGTAGAAATTAAGAAGAAAACTCCATTACTAAAATTATAAATGTGTTGTGGAGTTTAACTTTGATTTTAAAATTTGGCCTTAATTGGACAGGGGGGCCGAATTTTCCTTAGGGGTTTAGGGGGTTGTTGCCAATTTCATCTAAGTCCTATTGGCAATTTAACTTCAAAATAAAATCCTAAGTATTTAAATCTTTGTGGTTTTAGTCATAAGACCATGAGATTAATTTGACAAGAATTTTGTTTAAGTTAGATGGCTAAAAATAAATAAAGGCCACTAATATAAAAGTTGGCTAAAAATCCATTGCCACCAATTTAAAACAAAAACTTAACTTGTTTGAAACTGAAAAAATTCAGAAAACAAAATCTTAAAGTCATAAGTTTACTTGAGAAAAGTAGAAATACGGAAGGGAAATAAAGTCCTAAGCTAGGATTTGAAAACTACTCATCCTCGTCTGACACCTCAGCTTCCTCTTCTTCAACTTCAGTGAAGGGATCATCTCCGTTGAAGACTTCAAAGTAGTTGGGGATATTTCCTTTCCAAGACTGAAATATGTTGGTCAGTAGGTTCAATTGGAAATATTTGTTGCCCATCTCTTCATCAGCTTCCTTGATATCAACCAGAGAGGCAGCAATTCCTTCAATTTGCTTGCACTTCTCTATAGGCGCTTGCTCCCTGTTGGTCTTCAGAATAGTGAGTTCGCCTTCCACTTTAGCAACCTAGGCTTTGAGATTTTCCCAAAGTGTGTTGAGGAGCACTTCATGGTCAGTAGGAGTAGCCATCTCATGAAACTTCATGATCTCAAGTTCAAGTTCTCCTCTACCAGTCAAGTATTCGGCCCTAGTCAGATGAATCTGGGCCAATGCTTTGGAAGTATGGTTGTGTTCAGCAACAAATACTTTGAAGAGAATGGGGAAATCATGCCAAAATTGAACAACATGTGGCTGAACTCTAGGAGAGGAGCATAAGATGTCAATAGCTCCTTGAATTGAATCTGCAGTCTCCTCCATAGCAGCATGCTTGGCATTGTTCAAAAAGATTTCAATATCTCCAATAGCTATCTCAAGCTCCAAATTTGAAAGAATTTCTTCAAAACTTTCCTCTTTAGGAATTTTCAGGAGTGCTGCAACAAGATCCTTGCACAAAATAAAATTAACAAAGGTGTTAATCTACAATCTTTGTTAATACAACAAGTTGGTGAAATTAAATTTTACCACCTTAAATTATTTCATAATTTTATTTTTGGCAAAAATATTAATTATGGCTGCCAAAGTAAATTATGTTAATATTTTTGAGAAAATTAAATTATTTTTGGCCTAAAATACCAAAATAGGCCGAAAACCCTAAAGATCAAATTGCATGCCGCCCAAATTGCAATTTTTGCAATTAAGGCCTGTCGAAACGTTCGGGTCCGGGGAACCCAGCCGTCACGACGTTGGAAATGGAGTCGCCACTAATCTTTTTTGCCTAGGTGTGATTAGCCACCTATCCGATTATTAAGTCTAATATTAACCTAAGCTTGGCGAAGGTAATACTAAACTTAATACAGTCTGCTTAACCGGGGTCTATGGGTTCGGGAGTCGGTTACGCTCCGGGAAGGATTAGCACCCCCGATACGCCCGTCAAACGATGGTACCTCTAGTCTAAACTAAATCTAATGGTTTTTATACTGAATGGTTTCTTTTATCTAAATCTTGTTCATTATCAAAAGGGTTATAAAAGAAAATGAAATCATTTTAAAAACAAATGTCGAGAATTCGAAGAATATGATTGAACACCGTGACAAGAATCTAGTTGTATTAGATTCAAATCTAGCCTTGAAAATCTATCAAACTCGACTTGAACTTCTTCAACTTCTAGATGAGTAGATCGATGACCTTCACAAGGTGATTCCTCTTCTTTCGTCGGCCATAAGTCTTCAATTAGACCTGCAATTGTCAACTCAAGAACACAAGATTCACAAACAATCAAGTAATCACAACTTAATTGTTTGCTAGGACTCTACATGATTGAAGAACCCTAAGTTTGCACAAACTAGAGCAAAAAAAGCTAAATTTTCAAAAGAATCTCTCTTTAATTGAATTTAACTTAACTTGTGTTTACAAGAGGGAGGTAGAGCCTTTATATAGGCAAAGCCTTGCGCAACCCCCCCCCCCCTTAGAAAACCCCCTAAACCGCCTCCTCAATAGCCATAGGCGGCTAACCCTAATGAAGCTTCTAGAAACTATCCAAAAATACAACCAATAGAAAAATAGCTAAGGATTGGACTTAATTAAACAAGGCCCAACCCAAATAAGGTTCTTAACTAAATAAATAACTAATCTAAGATAGAATTAAGCCCACAATGGCCAAATTACAACTCTAATGACCTAATGCTCATCGATTTCAAGAAGAATGCACAACTTGGAATCGATGGGAATATTCCTTTGTTGATGATCTCCAATGGGCTTCAAATGATCTCCGATGGCTTTAAACTCTTCAAGATGAACTTTAATGAGGCCAAAGAAAGCTTCCTTGAACCTTTTAGCTCTTGCCCTTGTCATTGGGCCTAATGGCATCTTTAATGGATCAAATGGCATCTTAGGCAACTCCGATGAGCTTGAAACTTCTTCCTTAGCATCTTCAAGCTTCTCCAAGTCTCCTTGCCGCATATGCAAATCCTCTCCATGATCTCCATTAAGCTCTTCAAGACCATGATAAGTCCTTGGCGCATCACACCGTCGATCAATTCTATTTCGATTCTCTTTCACTGTTTATTCTCTTGTTGAATCTTCCGCATCGGGAAGAGGTTTTGAAAATGCTGTGTCAAAACCTTTTATTCTTGTTTTTAAAGTCTTTTACTTTATTTTGAAAACTCTCATTTTAGTCTTCCTAAAAATGGTGTGAAAATCTTCTTTTCTTATTGTATTGGAAATCTTTTTCCAATCTTTTATTGATAAACTAAGTCTCGATTTGAATTTGAAACTTCCGTTTAAATCTTAAAACACTTGATTACCAATTTTAATTCATTTTGAAAACCGAGTAAGAGAACACTGACTTTTGAAAAATGCTTCTTTGAAGAAAATGATCTTTTTGTGTTTTAGATTTATGCTTAATCTTAGGAAAAGAGTAAGGCTGAATGCAGATGATGCATGTACTTGTATATTTTAGTCTTTTAATTAGTAAACAACGATATACTTGAAATTAACCCGAGACCCTTCCCACGCATTATGGGGGTATCTCGAGGATAATCCAATCTCGAAGTGGGAATCAAGAGTTCGTACCCGAGTACATTTACTTGGGCCCGCCCGTCATCGTAAGAGATCGTTGTTTACCAATTCTTATTTAACTACTCGTATGAATGACAACTAAAATGCATGAAAGATCACTTTTAATTATATGCATTAATACCGGTCTACCCGAAATCAATTTCATAAACCCTTCCCATCATTATGGGGGTATTTGTGAAAAAGATTGGTCTAAAAGAGGCTTCCAGAAGTTCGTACCCGAGTACATTTATCTGGAAGACCCTTTATCTCAGCAAAAGACAGGCGTTAGTACATCTCAATAACAAGGTGATATATGATGCATGTATATAGTAAAATTCTACTTCTACTAATTACTAGCTATTACAAACCCAGGCCAAACCGGGACAATTAATGAATTAACTATAACTAAAGAAAGAAAACAAGACTTATGGGTCGGACTGGGCTTGCTGGGGACTTTCCTCCACACTAAAGAAAATGATCAGTAATATTCAGGCAATAACACACAATTTGTACCATATTGAGGCAAACCAAAGATCTAAATTGACCAAATGATAACCATCATTCCATAAATTTCTCAATTTCCTTCCAAGTTAATCTATATTTGTGTAATTAGGTCTTAACTCCAAGTTTAATTTCCTTAAAATTGAAATTAGCCCAAAGTATCTTACATATCATCGTCAAGCTAATTTCAGTTTGAGAAAATCTTCACTTTAAGGGAAGACCCCATTTCCAAATTAAGAGTAACTTAATTGGAAATCAAGAATTAAGGTCCAATATTCATTTAGCTCTTAATGACGTTAATCACCACAAACAAACAAGTCTCATTTAATATGTCCAAAAATCATGCATTTCCAAATTGAAATGGCAAATATACCAAACAACATCTACCAATCAAATTAAAGTCCAATATTTAGGTTAAAGGGCACACCTAGAACAAATCATGGCCAAATAATTTAAGCATGACTTAACATCCCACACAAAGATTAACTTTTTAACCAAACATTTTTTAGATTGAAAGCTAGGATTTTTATTCAATTTGAGCATGGAAGAGACCATTTAATCAAAGAAAGGCCTTAAATTTAGCACCTTTGTAAAAACTTAAACAAGTCTTCAATTAGAGAGAAAAAACCACATAACAGACCTCAAATTGCATCAATCAATCATCATATGTCTCAAATCGCAACAATTAAAAAAGAATAGACGAAATTGAAAGGAATGGAGGGTGTCTTACCCAAAACGGCGTCGTTTCACTTGGTTTTAGCCCTAAAATGACAAAGCTTCCCTCTTTTCTGCTAGCTTCTTCTTCTTCTTCGATGAAGCTTCTTCCTCCTTTTTATTCACCTCCCAAAACCCTGATTCAACTTTCTCTAAACCTAGCAGCGCCGCCACCCCTGGTTTCTTCCTTTATGAACTCGCATCGCCGCCGGGCTTGTCGATATTCGCTTCACTTAGATGGAAAATAACGGCTAGGGTTTGGAACTGGTTGTCGGGGAACTCGCCGGTTTTGAAGCAACCGGAATTTCCAACGCTAGATTACCAACGGGGAGTCGAACGAAAGGGCAAGGATCTGTCTTCTTCAAGCTTCCTAACTTGCCCTTTCCTCTGTGTATAAACAGGCGACAAGAAGAAATAGGTAAAAAGGGTTTAAGCATGAAAGGAATATGAGTGGTGAAGTGTGGAGGTTACATGGGAAGACGTTTAGAGAAAGCGTTTTGGAAAACTGGAGATGCTAACACTGGTAAGCCAAACAGTGCCTTCATTGTTTTGTTGAGAGTTTCCTTTCTACTGAGATTTTCCCCTTCTTTTAGGAGAGAAATTTCATTTTTTTTTTTGAGAAATTGCGTATGATGTGGAGAGTGTGTATGTTCAGTATGTGTGTGAAGGGTGTGAAAATGGAGAGGGAAGTGTCAGTGTAGTGTGTGGGTGTGTTGAGTGCTTGAGAGAGTGAGGGTAGGAAAAATGAGCGAGAGAGGTCATCCGAGTGTGAGACTTTTGTGTAAAAACTCTGTGATCAGTGTAGTGTATGTATGGAGTCTGTGAATTTTTCTTATGGGAGTGTGAGGTTGATCAAAGTTTACTTTTTTCTGGGTGTTGGCTCTGTAAATGGTGTGAGAGTTTTTTTAGGGAAAGCTTGAGAGCGAAGATGAGAAGGAAGAGGGATGAGAGCTGCGTGGGAAGGAAAAAAAATGAGAAGAGTCTGTATTTTTCAGTGGGAGAGAATGAGAGAATTTCTTTAGTGGTAAAAGAGGGAGAGGGGAGATGAATTGTGAGGAGTAGGAGAAGAGAGAATGTGTGTTGATGGAGGTTGTTTTTTGGTTCAATGGATCTCTCCCCTTTTTGTGTTAACTGATTCTTCTTTGTAGCAGGTGCCTATTAAGATAAGGATGCGGAGCTAACACCACCAGCTGGAGAATGAATCTTCTTCATCTTTTTAGGTAAGGTCCTTTCTGTTTTAGTCAATTTCCTCTTTTGGCATTTTGAAGGTGGTTGTTGGAGAGGGACTAGCTGAGGTGGCAGTAACGGTTTGGAGTCCTCCCTCATTCAAGGTAAACCCTTCTTTTCCCATCCTTTTGCTGTAATCTTCTTCTAGCTTATTTGTTGCCCTTGTATCCTGATCAATTTTGTTGTGTACTGGCTTTGTGGCTTGGACTTGCTATAACTTGCTAAATTCTCCTCGTGAATTTGGTTGCTTGTTTGATCATATTTCATGTTCCTATGCATGAGCTTCATTAAAATGCTGACTGCCCTTTTATCCCTAAAATGCTTACTGTCATTTCCTGCTCTTGATGATCACATGCCTTGACTGAACTCATTCTTTAAGCAAGCAGCTTCAGGAGACATCTCAACAAGGAGTAAACTCTCAATCATTCAACTTGGGAAGCACATAAGCGAATGCCCCTTCCATAACCTTTGTAGAGCCTGATTCAAGCATATTATTTGCAATGTGAAGCTGGACAGCATTTACACCATGTCCTGGGAAAGAGAGAAAGAAAAGGAAAGGAGCAAGGGAGGATCTAAGAAAGGCAAAGGATCCCTCTTTATTAGTTCGAATGTAACTTATAGATGCCTAAATGTAAATGTAAACTACTCTTTAGTATTTTCATATGCCATGCACTATAACAGTAAAAGTAAATCTCAATCCTTGTATTTTGTAAAATATATGAGCTAAGACTTGAAAACGAAATGCAATAAAAATGAACATTCACTCTTTTTTTTTTATATTTTCCCATTTACACATTTTTTTGTATTTTCTAAATGTAAAGGCTAAAACATAAATGAAGTTTCTTCTTGTTGGCTCAAATCCAAAATAGTCCAAGTTAGCCAAAACCCAAATTGCTTACCCATTCCTTATTATGCAAATCAAACAAGCAATGGACCATGCAACTTAATCAAGGCAATAATGAGCATGATTCTTTATATTCCTTTTTTGTATTTAGGAATTAAGAACATAATTAAATTAAATGCAAATTAATGCAACTACCATACGTACTAAATTACCTAAGTGTTCTAAAAGATAAGAATTGACCAAAATGCCCCTGAATATACAAAATGACCAAAATGCCCTTGGACATGCGAAGGTGACCAAAATGCCCCTGGACGTGTAAATGGCAAAAATGCCCTTAGTGTAAAAATGACAAAAATGATTCTAATGCAAATTAATGGTATATGATGCGATATGCTAATGCAAAATTCAAAGGACTAACCTACTAAAATGTTTTAGAAAATTACTAAATGCTCTTACTATAAAATTAACCTAAATTAGAGGATATAAGGCCAAAAATGGGTGTCTACAGCTACCCCTCTTTGTGCGCTTGCTAATTATCGAGAAGTGTGCAAAGAAGTAGTTTCCATACTTTTTTAGAGTTAGGAAGTGCGCAAAGAAGTAGACCCTTACTGCCGAGTCAGACATTTACTTTTATTTTTACTTCGAAATGGATCGTCTCCCGATCAACTTCTTTGAATTGTCTTCCAATCTAATATCAAAAGGACCGTCTACCGCTTATCCTTTGAACTGTCTACCAATTCAATCTTAAAAGGACCGTCTTTCGCTTATCCTTTAAACTGTCTACCAATTCAATCTTAAAAGGATCGTCTTCCGCTTATCCTTTGAACTATCTACCAATTCAATCTTAAAAGGACTGTCTTCCGCTTATCCTTTGAACTGTCTACCAATTCAATCTTAAAAAGGTAATGCACCGTATGGAAATGGATGTGGCTTGTGGAAAAGCCTATGTTGATAATTGACTCGTATGGAAACGAATTTGGCTTGTGGAAAAGCCTATGTTGATAACTGACTCGTATGGAAACGAGTTTGGCTTATGGAAAAGCCTATATTGATAATTGACTCGTATGGAAACGAGTTTGGCTTGTGGAATAGCCTATGTTGATAATTGACTCGTATGGAAACGAGTTTGGCTTGTGGAAAAGCTTATGAATTCGGATGGAACCGACCCTAAATTTTGAGAATTGAATTTGAACCGCATGGAAATGATTTTGGAAGAAAATACCTTTGGAAAATAACTCTGAATCTGATGTTGTAACTGAAAACTTCTTGAATGATGATGAAAAGGGACCAATGTGCGGTCAACTTGAAAAATGACTCTAGGTCTGAGGTTGTAACTGAAAACTTCTTGATCAATGATAACAAAGGGCCAATAACTCTGGTCTGATGTTGTGATTGAGACTTTTTGACTGTTGCTTTGAATCTTTGCTTTCTTAACTTTGCTTCATTTCTATTCTTCTTGATTTGTCCTTGAATTTGCTTTCTTGCTCATGCTGAGGTCTCCATTTTGCCCCGGGTCAGACTTGAATAATATGCTTCGAAAGATTTTTTTGCTTATCCCACTACTCCCCGTATCTATTCCCTTTTTCTCTGTAACAAATTTTGCCAAGAGTCATAATTCGAAAAGGTAAAATCATGTAATTGAAATCCTTTGAAACATGTCATGAATTCATAAGCATTGCCCCCATATGACCCTTATGAATATATGCCCCAAACAAATCTCATATCCATTGAAAACTTTGCTAAATTTGAACCTTTGAAAAGAATTGGAGATCACCACTAAAATGCCTTTCGAAAATCGACCTTTGGTCTTGGTCTCACAAATGGAGTGCAATCTTATTTTGAAAAGCGAATTTTGATCTTGGACTCATAAATGGAATGCAATTTCGTTTTGAAAAGCGAATTTTGATCTTGAACTCACAAATGCAAAAGCAATTTTACTTTGAAAAGCGAATTTTGATCTTAGGCTCACAAATGGAATGCAATCTTATTGTAAATCTTCTTGTTCTGAAAACTTTTCCTGAGACGTGATTTGAGTCAACACTCTGTGAAAGGTCTGAAGTTTGAAAATTGTCGAAGAGAGGTATGGCTTCAAAGAATTGGGTTCCTTTGGCAGAGCTGAAGCGTTTGATGCTTGAAAGTAACTCATTGCTTACTATGATAGAAGTGTCATCTTTCCATTTCTTTGTTGAAACTGTGGGTGGCTCCTTGATTTCCCATTCTTGCTCTAGACTGCCCTTTCGGGTTTTCACCCTAGAGCTCTCCTTTTTTCTTTTTTCTTTATATCCTTTTTTTGGCACTTGGAAAACTCTAAATTCACCCGAAAACTCTTCTTAAAAGTTTTGACCCAAAACATTTTGCAAAAAGGACTGTTATTTTTGTTGAGGAAAAATCTCTTCTCGAATGTCCTCACTTGATCAAAGATGGACTTTTATTAGGCACGTAATGTAGGCTAGGGTACTAGGCTGCCAAAGAAAGGATATAAAGGCTCAAAAATGTGTTTGTGGGTATTTGAATCAAAGATCATTTTGTCATGTGAAGGACCTTATCATACCACTTGTCCTTTGCTCCATTAATCAATTCTCTTTTGATTTTGATTTTTGATTGATTTTTTTTATTTTTTGAATTTCTTAATGGAGTGGACTCAATCACTATCGAGATGCCCCATTCAAATATTGAATGGACACCCTTTCTTTCGATGTTGATCCTTTTCCACCTTTACCCCCCAGTATGGAGGGTGATCCTTGATTAGGGTTTATCTGAAAAGAAATCAATTAGGCTCAAAGGGGGACAACAATGGATATTTCTCTACAAGTGAAGGGAATATGAAAGAAAGTCATTTATCACTTCAAGATTGAACATCTTCATTGAAGAGCATTCCTCGAGAAAACGAGTTTCGAAATCATTTGTGGAAATCAATTTTATCCAAATCTTTTTTGAAAACCATTTTGTTGGACTCCTCTAGATATTCCAAGTGCCTTTATTTTCCTTTTTTCATTTTCATGTTTTCAATTTTTCATTTATTTTTTTTATTTTGTTTTTTGTTTTTTTTTATTATTTCATTATTTTTATTGGGAAATCATGACAGAAATTCGTACCACCTTTCATTGAAATGACCTTCCTAATGATGATCCTGAGCGAATTGATTTGCGCTCTTTGAATTGTGCACTGCTTCTTCTGGTGGAAAGAAATGTTTGAGATATTGAGAATTCACCCAGAAGATTTAAGGGACATTGAGAAAATTGAAGTTTGGTCATTTTGCCTTCAAGACATTGTGACAACATTAATAGTATGACCAAATTGCCCCTTTCAGAAGAAAACAAGACTATGGTGTTGGGTTCCAAGAGAATGAGTTTAATCTGGAAGTGAAGGAATTTGAAGTGTGGGAGCGGTGTTGACGCCGATCATATTGTCTCTCCCAAACTTTTTGGAAAACATGGATTCAGTCACTTCGAAATCATTGTTTTGACCAAAACTGATTTTAAAACATCTTTTGATTAAAACCGTCATTCCTTTGCTCACAGCTCGAAATCATAGTTTTGATTAAAACTGATTTCGAAAATTTTGATTAAAACTCATCATTCCTTTGCTCATATAAGGCCATTGACCTTTCCGCAAACACGCTTGATTCAGTTTTAGTGGTGAACACCAATCCATTTCCAAAAGTATATGATTGATTATCTGAATAAAACACTCCCTTTATTATCATTATCTTTTAATGCAAGCACATGCAAATATTTACAAAATAGTTCTCATATCTACCAAACACATGTTTGAAAGCAAATAACTAAGAAAAGTAAGGAAAGCAAATAGCCCTGTCTGGCACCCATCTCTAAGATTGCAAAAATCCAATGTAAACTAACTTGTCGTGAGCTTTGCCTGATGATATCGACATCTGTGAAATTGCAAATGCTTTGAGAAATGA
>AWUE01015098.1:0-60102 GCA_001974825.2 Corchorus olitorius | reverse complement strand
CTTTGAGAAATGAAATGATGTATGATAATGAGTGATGCGGCAATGCTCTGAACTATGAAATCCATCCATTTTATTACAGAAACGACGAAGTGAAACAAAAGCCCACACAACTATCCTAGTGTTCTTGGGCAGAAACATCGGGGATCCTAATCTGAAACCAATCTCTATTGTTCCATTCCTTCAGATAAACATCCATGTTGACTATGCTCTGATCAGAAACTCAACAACCCTGCTTTGATCAATGTTTGTACTCTCTTCTTCAAACTGGTGCAATTCTCCGTGGAGTGACCTTGAACATTCATATGGTATTCACATTGCACATTGGGATCATACCACATGGGATAAGGAGGCTGCATGGGTTCCACATACACTGGTTCCACAAGACCCTGTTGGATGAGCTGATGAAGCAATTCTGTGTAAGTCATGGGAATTTGGGCAAACTTGAATCTATCCTGGTGAGACATGTATCCCTTTTGTTGGTCCTTTGGAATGGTTGGTTCTGAACCAAGTGGAGATATTGGCCTTTTCTTTGATTCTCGAGGATACTCGTGAGATTGAAAGCTTGGTTGAGGAACCAACTGGTATGGATAGGGATCTTGATTCGCACATGAGTTTGTTGGTGGAAGTGGTGGATAAGGATAATAAAGAGGGTATGGGTTATATGGCCCTGAGTGATCAAATTGTTGTCCTCTAGAGCTAACTAATGGTGCTTTCATGCCATTCTGCACGCCGGTTTGATCCTTCTTTGTCTTTGCCTTTTTCCCGCTTTTAACCTTCCTTGATCTGAAATTGGCTTGATTGAGGAGGTATGAGGTACCAGTTGGCGGTTTAGGTACGAATGGGGTTCGAACAACAAGCGGAGACTTTGACTGGTTGGGATTGATTTGGTTGGGTTCAGCACTTCCAGATTGCCCCATACCAATACTATCTATGGTCATGTCTTGCCCTTCTGACACTGGATGATCTTCTTGTGTTGTTTTTCCCTTCAGTTCCGCTAGTTGATGCTTTATCATGCTCATCTGCTTTCGCAATTCCTCATTCTCCTTCTTCATCTGCTGGTACTCAGTTAACTGTTCTCCTTCCATTGTCCCTTTTTCGGTAATTCCACCAAAAACTGGAACAAATTTCGAGAACCATCAGCAATCTGTCTATTGATAAGCAGTACTGCTCTCTTATTGTGGAGTGATGTTAAAGTTTAATGGGATGCATGAATGAATGCCATGGCATGATGAATGAATGTATGAGGCAAAAATGGATGCGTGATGCCTTCAAAGGATGAGTTTGTATAAACAAAAGAAGAATCAAAATGAACTCATAGAACTTCCTCTTTTCATTGATAGCAACTGCCATTACATTGTACCATTATACTCTACTTCTTGACTATATACAAGAGTAAATACGAAAATGGCTAAAATTTAAACGACCCTCCTTGATATCCTCAGCATGAGCATGTGCAATTCAAATCCTCTCAAGACGAGATCACTGAGCATTTCCTGAGGCTTCTCCAAATCTTGATGATGAGGTTTGACTGAAATTGCAATTCCCATCTGCTTTAAAGACTAATTCCCCTTCTTTGATCAACCTTTGCACCTCTTCCTTCAGCCTTGGGCATTTTTCAATAAAATGACCTTGAGTTCCCGAGTGATAAGCACAATAAGCGTTGACATTGTACCATGGTTGTGGGTGCCTCATTGGCTTGGAGTGAGGTAGGAGTGCAATCAGACCTTGTTGCAAAAGTTGAGGGAACAGCTCAGTATAAGTGCAAGGGATCGGTATCAAATCCGTAAGCTCAACAAGTTCCCTTTTTGGATTTGGAGGTTGAGACCTTGGCTGGGACTTTGGTTGAGATTTTGGCCCATGGATTAGTGATCGAAATGGAGCGTTTGGCCGGAGATTTGGCTGATGAAAGTCAGATGGGTTTCTTCTTTGACCAGAGTTTGGTGAATGATAAGCCGGAGGGTAGAAAGGTGGGTCATCTGGCTGGACAAAGTCGTTCTGTGGTTGCATTACACCAAAAGATTCCACGTTTGGAATGTAAGACTTGAGCTCTTCCACTTGCTTGGTCAACTCATCCATCCCATTTGCGATCTTGCCCAAGCTTTCTACCTTGTCTGAGCTAGCAGCGATTTCATTGGCTTGTTCTGACTTCCCATAACTAGAGTGAATTTGCTTCACCGGTTTCTCCAAAGAAAGAAGTTCCTGAGCCCCTTCCAAATCTCCACCCTTTATCAGCAACTCTAGAACTTGCCCCCTCAGTTTGCTAACCTCCTCAGTGAATTATTCTTGCTTGCATTTCAGCTTGATCATTTCCTTTTCCATCACCCTCTGGTAAAACTCCAACTGCTGCACCCGAACTTCCAGCGGACTGCCCATACTTCCTCAATACTTCTGGAATTCTGCCTAAACAACTGAAACGATGCATAACAAACACTGAATAAGTGGTGTTTACACATGACCTAGGTAGACAAACTATGTACAAAGATGCACCAACTCAAAAATGATTATGATAATGCAAGATGGATGCATGAACATATACACGAATGTTATGATAATTTGTCAAATTGTGAAAATGTGCATGATAATGCAATACGACATGGCAACCTATATTGATAAACAAATGAATGAGATGGATGTGCATGATAAGTTATAGAATATATAAATGCATGAGACTGCAAAAATGATGTCATGATATGTAAAGATGAAACCTGTAACACAAATACATATGCAAAAAGATAAGACAACAGGGAAAAAACTCGTTAGTAACTGAACATAAGAATATTGTTAGAAATCTTAAAGAAAAACTATGCCCCTTTTATTCTTGAATAACAAAACCTTTTTATTTTCCTGAAAAATCAAAAGGATGAAAATGCCCTTGGGGCGGGTGGTCTATTTATTGAGAGTAAAAGGGGTTACTCTCTCTACGGTCCTTATTTTGAAAAAATGAGACATAAGGGTAAGAGATGTTCCTTATGTGTACCAACTTATATGCTGGCTTGGTCCACTCAAACCTAAGAGGTTCCCAATTTTGACCCGGAAAAGTCTCATTGGGGGGGAGGTCTTTCGCACAACCTGCCCGGGGACCTGGTTGGTCCCATGAAGGCTCGCTTATTACACCTCCCGAAATCTAATCAAGGTGGCCAAAATGTAAATGCAAGATGCAATCTAAGTGACACGTGTGAAGGAACAACTTACCATCACCCTAAAACTACACCTGACAGACCTAATAACTAACCACAATAAGAGAGAAAGAAAACAACCAGATATGGGTGAAGATAGCAGAAATATCAAAGCACAAGAGTAATAAAACATCAAAGCAAACGAAACAAACCAAAACAAAACAAAGCAACCATTTTATTAACCCTATATCTTGTTTAAACTACGTAAGGCCTGACTCTCTAAGTCCCCAACGGAGTCGTCAAGCTGTCGAAACGTTCGGGTCCGGGGAACCCAGCCGTCACGACGTTGGAAATGGAGTCGCCACTAATCTTTTTTGCCTAGGTGTGATTAGCCACCTATCCGATTATTAAGTCTAATATTAACCTAAGCTTGGCGAAGGTAATACTAAACCTAATACAGTCTGCTTAACCAGAGTCTATGGGTTCGGGAGTCGGTTACGCTCGGGGAAGGATTAGCACCCCCAATACGCCCGTCAAACGACGGTACCTCTAGTCTAAACTAAATCTAATGGGTTTTATACTGAATGGTTGCTTTTATCTAAATCTTGTTCATTATCAAAAGGGCTATAAAAGAAAATGAAATCATTTTAAAAACAAATGTCGAGAATTCGAAGAATATGATCGAACACCGTCGATCAATTCTATTTCGATTCTCTTTCACTGTTTGTTCTCTTGTTGAATCTTCCGCATCGGGAAGAGGTTTTGAAAATGCTGTGTCAAAACCTTTTATTCTTGTTTTTAAAGTCTTACTTTATTTTGAAAACTCCCATTTTAGTCTTCCTAAAAATGGTGTGAAAATCTTCTTTTCTTATTATTTTGGAAATCTTTTTCCAATCTTTTATTGATAAACTAAGTCTCGATTTGAATTTGAAAACTTCCGTTTAAATCTTAAAACACTTGATTACCAATTTTAATTTATTTTGAAAACCGAGTAAGAGAACACTGACTTTTGAAAAATGCTTCTTTGAAGAAAATGATCTTTTTGTGTTTTAGATTTATGCTTAATCTTAGGAAAAGAGTAAGGTTGAATGCAGATGATGCATGTACTGGTATATTTTAGTCTTTTAATTAGTAAACAACGATATACTTGAAATTAACCCGAGACCCTTCCCACGCATTATGGGGGTTGTAGACACCCATTTTTGTCCATATCCTTTAAATTTAAATCAATTTATTTCTTAATTGGCATTGGGGTCACCTAGGGGCATTTTAGTCATTTGCATATTCAGGGGCATTTTAGTCATTTTAAGTTCAAGGGCACGTTGGTCATTTTAAGTCCACTCTTAATTTAGATTAGCTAATTCATCTTGGTCATTTAGATTGCATTTGAAAAATCCAAAAAATTAGTATGAACACCTTTTGCATTTTTGCATATTTCAGGACTTAGCTTCATATAGTATTATTGTGTTTTAATCTTTTATTTAAGTCAATTCTATTCCTTAATTTACATAGGAAGCATTATGGCCACTTACTAGTTCATAGTTAGCAACCCCCTATTTAATTAGCACGCTCTTTATTTAAGTTGCATTTAGTATATCCCACTTTTAGAAGTTACATTTGCACATTCCATGTTTGATTTCAATTAGTAATTTGGTTAATCCATATGCATTCTTTTTGGGTTTTTAGCATTACATATATATGTGTTTGACTGCATTAAAAAAAGTACAAAAAAATTGAAATTGAAAATCAAAAAAAAAATCATTATTACTTTGGTTTTTACATTGTGAGAAATTTAGGAATTTATACATTCCTTGCTGCAAGAAATAAAAATCATTGCTGCCTAATCTTAGCCTAGCTGAGGTGCTTCCTTGTTTCGGTTCAACCCTTACTCTCCAGAAACAATGGCTTTGAAAGGAAGAGTACACCGCTGTGGGAAAATACCAAATAGAGACACAAGAACAATCAGGGAGAATTCAATTGAAAAATGTTGTTCACTATTTACACCATGGATACCTCATTTAAGGCCAGAGTTCAGCATGCATACTATAATGCAAATACAATTCAGCAAGTAAATCAAAGGAGAGGAGATAGTGTTCTAGAATCATCAAGTACTGTCAGCAAACAGCAAAGGTATAGAGAAGTAGAGTTGCAATCAAGGAAGAAAAGGCAGTGTACTAAAGAATAATAGCAAATGGCAGTAGTACCAAGTGAGGATTTAGCAACATTAGGCTAAAAGCACATAGGGGCAGCAAGCACTTCAGAGTCAACATGTTGCAAACAGATTGAGGGCAAGCATTTTAGGGTCAACAAGTCACAAACTGGACAGGCTTTTATCATTGACCAACAGGCTTAAAGCAACTAAGGATGCATCTAAAGGCAAGCATGCAGGGAATAGTACAATACAAGCACTGAGCAAGACAGGGGGCAAAGCATTTCAAAGCAAGAATTAGACAGCTCAATTGAGGAAGTTTTCAGTCCAAAAGGATGCATACATTTCATAGTCTCATTAGGCCATTAATAAATTTAGTAACATACTACAGTTAGCATACATTGCATAATCTAGCCTAAACATTCATATTTGGTCCAGAATCGCATTAGAGCAGCATGTTCACATTTTTAGAGTTTAATTATGGTGCACCCATTAGTAGATTTCATCTAGGCACCCATCACCAACATCCAAGCATAGTTAAATGGTAACAAGCAAATTCAAGACCAAGGCAATTATGGAGAAAGAAAGTTACCTAAGTTACCAGCATCCTATCCGTTAGCCCTTTCCAAAGTTTGGAACCTGGACAAAAAGACAAAAAAAATGGTTAGAGGGATAAGAAGAAATTATCTTTGGCAGCTGGCAGAAAAGGGGGAAGGAATGGATGAAACCAAAAAAACAAATACAGTCTTTGACTCTCTAGAACACACAAAAGAGATCCCTCTCTCTCTCTCTCTCATTTTTCCTACCCTCATTCTCTCACACCACCCCAAGACTCTCAGACACTAATCTTTTCCCAGCCTCTTCACACTCATCATCCACACCCGAATACACATCAACACACACATTTGAAGAAAAAGAAAAGAAACAGAGACCTCGACAGACCTCACCTCGCCCACACATACCTCTCTCGATCTCCCTCACCGCAGACACCGTTCACAGCTTCCTCACCACTAAACACTGAACTCTCGATTCTCTTTCTCATACAAAAGAACTCTCTCACGATTCACACACATACTGAATTGAAAAAATATACACACACAAAGCTCTCTACCTTACCCTCTCATCTCTCCGATTCACAACCTCCTGACCACATACACACAGACTCATCTATTCTCTCTCAAAAAAGAAATTCAGAGACTCTCACCTTAAGACACACGAAAAAAGTTCAAGCCCTCTCTTCCCACTGGACTCTTGATCCTTTATACACAAATAGTCTTTTTTCCGAACTCGTTCTCTTTTTTAATTCGGTCTCTCTCTTCACTGAAAGGATTGAATCCCAAACGGACCTTGTCGCTCTCTCAAAACTCTGTTACAACTCTTTCTTCCTACAATCGAACAATTTCTCTCTGAAAATTGATGGGTTTTAGAAAGTGGAAACTAGGGTTCTTTGCTTAAAGTTTGGGGGTTTTCCTTGGGGGGGGGGGGGACTTTTGAAGAAATTGGCTCATGGGTTTCGAAGAGGGGGTAGCATAGATGAACATAGGGTGGAATTGCGGTGATTCGACGGTGGATTGTACCAAAATCTCAAATTTTAGGTTCAGGTTCGAGCTCTAGGTTATATATATTGAGTTTTCGGTCTAGACAACGTTAGAACAAGGAAGATTAGAACTCTGCTCGAGGTTTTGATGGTTTAAATTCGATGGATGAAGGCGAGGCTTGCGGTGTTGTGTGGTGGCTCGAGTGGCGGTGGAAGAAGAGGATAGTCGAGTAAAGAAGGAAAAGTGTAGGTTTAGATGGCGTTGGAAAGCTCCGGTCAGTGGAGTAAGGGTGATTCACGGCGGTTTCATAAAGAAAAAGGAGATGAAGCTTTAGAGAGAAAATGGAGGCGGCGCTGTTGGGATTTAGTGAAGGCTAGGGTTTCGTGTTCAATGGGAAGGAAGAAGAAGAAGACAAGGGTGGATAAGAAAAAAAAAGAAAAAGAAAAGAATAAGGGTTTCAAAAAGAAAAAAAAAACGGCGCTGTTTGATTTAGATGTCGACTCAGACCCGACCCACCTTGAACCCTCTTTACCCGACTCATCCAACCCGGTCCGTTTGGCCCACTCCAATTGGGTAACATCATTTGGGCTTTAACATCTTTTATATATTTGGGCTTAAATATTTCCTTTCATTTTGGGCTTTTAATTTTCTATTATGCATGAGTTTTTTTTTGTTAGGTCTTAAAGGTTCTTTTTAATCCATAGTTTAATTTAATGATTAAGGAAACTAGTTCAATTTTCTAAATAATTGAGTGGATTAGTAATTTAGTTGAATTCTCAATAAGTTGGTAAAAAGGAAATCCTAGGATTAGTTTAATTTCATAGTTTAGCTTAATTGTCAATAGAGTAATAAAAGAAAAAGAAAGAAGAGATAGAAAAAGGTTAGAATTAATTTATTTTAATTAGATTATAGTTTTCATAATCAATTCGAAATAAAGTAGGTTCAGTCACTTTAATTCCATGTGCATTCATATTTTAAATTCTATAGTTATTGTTCATTCATGTCTTTGATACTCAATTTATGCTCTTTGCCCCCTGAATTTTGCTAATTGTTTTCTTGATGTGCAGATAGGTCTCCAATTTGTCCAATTTGCCCCTGAAACTTTTAATTTCTTTCAATTTGGTCCTTTGTTAGTTTAATTTCAATTTAATTAAGCCCTTTGGTTTGTAATAATCTAGTAACCTAGAGTAAATTTAAAGTAGAGTTAATTGCATGCATATCATATTTATTTATGATTAATTTATAACCGTTTGCATTTCATGCCACTTTTATAAATTGCGATTAATAAAGAGGTGTTTTAACTATAACGGGCTAAACTCGAGTAAAGGTGCTCGGGCACGACCTCTCGAGATTTCGCCCCGAGATTGAATGATCTTCACGAATATCCCCGGAAGGCCGGGCTAGGTTCGTGAAGGTCAATTCAAGTAAACTCCTTTTTATTAATCGACTAAAAACTGGACTTTGCATCCATCATCTCATACATGCATTAGTTAATATCTAGGTCAGAATTGAAAAAAATGGAAAAATCAGAAAATCAAAAGAGGCAATTAAAGGTGTTTTCAAAAAAGGTTTTTTCTCAAATCATGTTCTCTTAGTCGATTTTCAAAATTAAGAAATGGGTAATCCAAGAATTTTCAAAGTAAGTGTTTTCAAAAAAAGAATGTTTTCTTAATCAAGCAATCCAAAAGAAGATTTGGGAATTAATAAAATGGATCAAGTTTTCCAAAATCAAAATGGTCAAAAGATTTTGTCACAGCATT
The DNA here is from genome assembly GCA_001974825.2 of Corchorus olitorius. NCBI lineage: Eukaryota > Viridiplantae > Streptophyta > Magnoliopsida > Malvales > Malvaceae > Corchorus > Corchorus olitorius. The sequence continues at coordinate 51,539 of AWUE01015098.1, read as the reverse complement.
TTCAAAATCTCTTCTCGGTGCGGAAGATTCAACAAGAGAATAAACAGTGAAAGAGAATCGTAACAGAATTAATCGACGGTGTTTTATATTCTTCGAATTCTCGACATTGGATTAAAAAGATGATTTTATTCTCTTTTAACCCTTTTCTTCTAATAGTCAAGATTTAGAGCAACCATTTAGAATTAAGCCCATTAGGTTTAGTTTAGACTAGAGGTACCGTCTTTGACGGGCGTCTCGGGGGTGCTAATCCTTCCCTGAGCGTAACCGACTCCCGAACCCATAGACTCTGGTTAAGCAGACTGTATCAGGTTTAGTATTACCTTCGCCGAGCTTAGGTTAATATTAGACTTAATAATCGGATAGGTGGCTAATCGCACCTTAGAAAAAAGATTAGTGGAGACTCCTTTTCAACGTCGTTTCGATAGGGTTCCCCGGACCCGAACGTTTCGACAGGGGTATCTCGAGGATAATCCAATCTCGAAGCGGGAACCAAGAGTTCGTACCCGGGTACATTTACTTGGGCCCGCCTGTCATCGTAAGAGATCGTTGTTTACCAATTCTTATTTAACTACTCGTATGAATGACAACTAAAATGCATGAAAGATCACTTTTAATTATATGCATTAATACCGGTCTACCCGAAATCAATTTCATAAACCCTTCCCATCATTATGGGGGTATTTGTGAAAAAGATTGGTCTAAAAGAGTCTTGCAGAAGTTCGTACCCGAGTACATTTATCTCGAAGACCCTTTATCTCAGCAAAAGACAGGCGTTAGTACATCTCAATAACAAGGTGATATATGATGCATGTATATAGTAAAATTCTACTTATACTAATTACTAGCTATTACAAACCCAGGCCAAACCGGGCCAATTAATGAATTAACTATAACTAAAGAAATAAAACAAGACTTATGGGTCGTACTGGGCTTGCTGGGGACTTTCCTGCACACTAAAGAAAATCATCAGTAATATTCAGGCAATAACACACAATTTGTACCATATTGAGGCAAACCAAAGATCTAAATTGACCAAATGATAACCATCATTCCATAAATTTCTCAATTTCCTTCCAAGTTAATCTATATTTGTGAAATTAGGTCTTAACTCCAAGTTTAATTTCCTTAAAATTGAAATTAGCCCAAAGTATCTTACATATCATCGTCAAGCTAATTTCAGTTTGAGAAAATCTTCACTTTAAGGGAAGACCCCATTTCCAAATTAAGAGTAACTTAATTGGAAATCAAGAATTAAGGTCCAATATTCATTTAGCTCTTAATGACGTTAATCACCACAAACAAACAAGTCTCATTTAATATGTCCAAAAATCATGCATTTCCGAATTGAAATGGCAAATATACCAAACAACATCTACCAATCAAATTAAAGTCCAATCTTTAGGTTAAAGGGCACACCTAAAACAAATCATGGCCAAATAATTTAAGCATGACTTAACATCCCACACAAAGATTAACTTTTTAACCAAACATTTTTGAGATTGAAAGCTAGGATTTTTATTCAATTTGAGCATGGAAGAGGCCATTTAATCAAAGAAAGACCTTAAATTTAGCACCTTTGTAAAAACTTAAACAAGTCTCAATTAGAGAGAAAAAACCACATAACATGCCTCAAATTGCATCAATCAATCATCATATGTCTCAAATCGCAACAATTAAAAAAGAATAGACGAAATTGAAAGGAATGGAGGGTGTCTTACCCAAAACGGCGTCGTTTCACTTGGTTTTAGCCCTAAATGACAAAGCTTCCCTCTTTTCTGCTAGCTTCTTCCTCCTTTTTATTCACCTCCCAAAACCCTGATTCAACTTTCTCTAAACCTAGTAGCGCCGCCACCCCTGGTTTCTTCCTTTATGAACTCGCATCGCCGGCGGGCTTGTCGATATCCGCTTCACTGAGATGGAAAATAGCGCTAGGGTTTGGAACTGGTTGTCGGGGAACTTGCCGGTTTTGAAGCAACCAGAATTTTCAACGCTAGATTACCAACGGGGAGTCAGACGAAAAGGCAAGGATCTGTCTTCTTCAAGCTTCCTAACTTGCCCTTTCCTCTGTGTATACGCAGGCGACGAGAAGAAACAGGTAAAAGGGTTTAAGCTTGAAAGGAATATGAGCGTTGAAGTGTGGAGGTTACATGGGAAGACGTGAAGAGAAAGCGTTTTGGAAAACTGGAGATACTAACACTGGTAAGCCAAACAGTGCCTTCATTGTTTTGTTGAGAGTTTCCTTTCTACTGAGATTTTCCCCTTCTTTTAGGAGAGAAATTTCTTTTCTTTTTTTTTTTGAGAAATTGCGTATGATGCGGAGAGTGTGTATGTTCAGTATGTGTGTGAAGGGTGTGAAAATGGAGAGGGAAGTGTTTGTGTAGTGTGTGGGTGTGTTGAGTGCTTGAGAGAGTGAGGGTAGGAAAAATGAGCGAGAGAGGTCATCCGAGTGTGAGATTTTTGTGTAAAAACTATGTGATCAGTGTAGTGTATGTATGGAGTCTTTGAATTTTTCTTGTGGGAGTGTGAGGTTGGTCAAAGTTTTCTTTTTTCTGGGTGTTGGCTCTGTAAATGGTGTGAGAGTTTTTTTAGGGAAAGCTTGAGAGCGAAGATGAGAAGGAAGAGGGATGAGAGCTGCGTGGCAAGGAAAAAAAAATTAGAAGAGTCTGTATTTTTCAGTGGGAGAGAATGAGAGAATTTATTTAGTGGTAAGAGAGGGAGAGGTGAGATGAATTGTGAGGAGTAGGAGAAGAGAGAATGTGTGTTGATGGAGGCTGTTTTTTGGTTCAATGGATCTCTCCCTTTTTTGTGTTAACTGATTCTTCTTTGTAGCAGGTGCCTATTGAGATAAGGATGCGGAGCTAACACCACCAGCTGGAGAATGAATCTTCTTCATATTTTTAGGTAAGGTCCTTTCTGTTTTAGTCAATTTCCTCTTTTGGCATTTTGCAGGTGGTTGTTGGAGAGGGACTAGTTCAGGTGGCAGTAACGGTTTGGAGTCCTCCCTCATTCAAGGTAAACCCTTCTCTTCCCATCCTTTTGTTGTAATCTTCTTCTAGCTTATTTGTTGCCCTTGTATCCTGATCAATTTTGTTGTGTACTGGCTTTGTGGCTTGGACTTGCTATAACTTGCTAAATTCTCCACCTGAATTTGGTTGCTTGTTTGATCATATTTCATGTTCCTGTGCATGAGCTTCATTGAAATGCTTGCTGCCCTTTTATCCCTAAAATGCTTACTGCCATTTCCTGCTCTTGATGATCACATGCCTTGACTGAACTCATTCTTTAAGCAAGCAGCTTCAGGAGACATCTCAGCAAGGAGTAAATCTCAATCATTCAACTTGGGAAGCACATAAGTGAATGCCCCTTCCATAACCTTTGTAGAGCCTGATTCAAGCATATTATTTGCAATGTGAAGCTGGACAGCATTTGAACCATGTCCTGGGAAAGAGAGAAAGAAAAGGAAAGGAGCAAGGGAGGATCTAAGAAAGACAAAGGATCCCTCTTTATTAGTTCGAATGTAACTTATAGATGTAAATGTAAACTACTCTTTAGTATTTTCATATGCCATGCACTATAACAGTAAAAGTAAATCCCAATCCTTGTATTTCGTAAAATATATGAGCTAAGACTTGAAAACGAAATGCAATAAAAATGAACATTCACTCTTTTTTTTATATTTTCCCATTTACACATTTTTTTGTATTTTCTAAATGTAAAGGCTAAAACATAAATGAAGTTTCTTCTTGTTGGCTCAAATCCAAAATAGTCCAAGTTAGCCAAAACCCAAATTGCTTACCCATTCCTTATTATGCAAATCAAACAAGCAATGGACCATGCAACTTAATCAAGGCAATAATGAGCATGATTCTTTATATTCCTTTTTTGTATTTAGGAATTAAGAACATAATTAAATTAAATGCAAATTAATGCAACTACCATACGTACTAAATTACCTAAGTGTTCTAAAAGATTAAGAATTGACCAAAATGCCCCTGAATATGCAAAATGACCAAAATGCCCCTGGACATGCGAAGGTGACCAAAATGCCCCTGGACGTGTAAATGGCAAAAATCCCCTTAGTGTAAAAATGACAAAAATGATTCTAATGCAAATTAATGGTATATGATGCGATATGCTAATGCAAAATTCAAAGGACTAACCTACTAAAATGTTTTAGAAAATTACTGAATGCTCTTACTATAAAATTAACCTAAATTAAAGGATATAAGGCCAAAAATGGGTGTCTACAAGGCCGCGGCAAGCTAGGGTTCTATTATTCATCAAATTGGGTTTTGTTCTTATGAAATTTAACCTAATTTTGAGTAATAAACCTGATTTAATTCTAAATTTTTGGCTTAAATGATCAATTAGGCCGAAAATTGCAAAATTTCCTAACCTTAGGGACCTAATTGTAAGCCGCGCAAATTGCAATTTTTGCAATTTGGGGCTGCGACATGCTAGGGTTCCTAATCCTCATCAAATTAGGTTCTATTTCTTAGTAATTTAGCCTAATTACATGAGGAAAACACCTTACCCTAATCAATTTTGGCCAGATTTAATCCTAGGTCGAATTGGACTACGAATTTTGGCCAATTAAGGCCGAAAATTGCAATTAGGGTTTACAAACCCTAATCGGCGCCACCTAGCCCCAAATTCTACTTAATTAACATGATTCATGCTATTTTCTACATGGTTATGAGCAGCAACATGTTAATTTAAAGATTTATGGCAAAAGTTAATTCCTAGGCCGAAAATTACATGGTTTTTGCTAGGGTTTTTTTGGCAATTTCTTTGTCAAATTGATTTGATTCCTAAATCAAATTAATCACCAAAATTCCAGCAGCTATATTACCCAAAATTTATCATCAAATTCGGCACAAACATGCATCCTAAGCTAGGGTTTGCGGCATGAAAGAAAATTGATGAATTTAAATTCAAAAATTGAAATTTCATGAAGCAATTTCCTTGGTTTGATTTTGATTTGGGGTCAATCACCATGGACTTGATTTTTGGCTTTGTTTGAGCCGAATTGGAGCTGCCTTCATGGGAATTTGATCCAAATTGCTTGATCCTTGCCAAAGATTTGGAAGCCTCCAAAAACAAGGAGCTGCGGCTTGAAATGCTTGGCATGGAGGAGGACTTTGATTGATGATTTCTGTTGAAACCTTGATCTTTGGAAGCCATTGAAGCTTAAAAAATTGCTGAAAATTTCGGCTAAGTATGGTACCAAGGAGGAGGTCGACGTTGGCTAAGGAAAAATAAGAGTAAAAAATTTGGCTAAGACCAATCTCCTTATATACAAGTTTAAATCCTTTTAATTCAAGGGCTTAAGCTTGGGGGCGCATTGTTTATACCTCAATTTACAATTAAGGGTAAATTGGTCTTCACATAAATAATATCAAGATGTGTGGTCAAGATTTAATCAAAAATCCTGATGAAACATGGTTTCTGCACCACCATGATTTTGATTGAATCAGGAAAATCTTGTAATTAATTATTTATGCCAAAAATTATTAAATAAATCAATAATATTTATTTAATAATTATTATTATTTCCCATTAATGCGCCCTATACTAGGGAGGAGGCAGGAAATCAATTAAAGGAGGTAATTCCCTTAAATAAAGTTGCCTGCAGGAGGCAGACAGCAAAAAAGAAAGTTGTATCTAGGAGATGGTAAACATCTCATAGACTTACAACACCAAGCCCAAGCCATCTCCCATGATTAAGTGGGGGCCGCCCTGTCTCAGGAAAACTGTCTCCTTCTTCCTGCAGATTAAAGGAGGCAGAGAGTTAAAGTTTGTCAGCAAGAGAAACACTTATCTATGTGAGAGAGACATGAGATTTTGAACCTTACACCTCCTCAATCTTCTCACCCTAACATGTTAGTGAAATCACCTAGCCATGTCCCACTCCCGGGAGGCAAAACTACAACTTTTGCATTTTGTTCAATTAAGGACAAAACGGTAAAATTGATCAATTGAGGAGGCTAGAGGATGCAATTTCAACAAGGGAGCATACCATGTTGATCCTTGTTCCATGCCACACCTACTGGTAAAATTTCATCTCATTCTGACACAGTCGGAAAACTTTGTCCCGGTTTTCAATTAAGGACATGTTGTCGGTTCAAGGTGATCTAGGCATGATTTTCGAACCAAACAAGTTTCATTACCTTAGATATGTGATATTATGGCTAGATATCAAATTTGAGCCATTTTGGATACCAGAAATAACTTTTACACCCTTTTCACTTAAGGACATGTGGCGTTCTTACCTCGGTTTAGGCCATTTTCTTAATTGAAGGTTATTTTTATAATTTGATGAGCTAAATATGACTAAGTATAGTCAATTTCGTGGCTTTGATGTTAAGAGTCTAAGTCTTGATATTCGGAGGCCATCTCATAGTAAGATTAGTTAATTCCAGCACAGATGAGGAAGCAGAGACATGTTGAATCACATCAGGAAGAGGACGACAAAATTTACAAGATAAGGAGGGAGACCAACGTCTTTCTAGAAGGTAGGAGGCGTCCCAGGTGTTTCCTTTCCCTCTCCCTGCTTCTGGAAGCCATCAAAAGAAGAAGGAAGCTTCATGTCTCCTTCCTAGAAGTTGTCACCTTCCTAAAGAAGTTGAAATCGCCTTCCTGAGCAAGTCAAGCCCATCAAATTCAAGGCCCATGTCACCCCCTATATAAAGGGATCAATTCCAAAGTTTCAGACAGATCACACACATCTCAACCCAGGTCCTGCAGCTACAAACTTGCTCCGCACAAAAAGCTCTGCGCTTTTTCTCTTGTTTATCACGAGTTCTTACTCGTTCTTCAATATTTTCTTGTTTCAATCTTGTCTCCAAACATAAAAATATTGTACACGTGTTTGTTTCTCAGCAATAACAATCCGTCAAATTGAGAACAGCTTGACAACGCAAATTTAGGAAGACATATTCTTGTGGATCCAATGATTTAAATGCTCCCGTGTTACTTTGATCCAGTCCCCACAAATCGCTCTGATCTTCAAATCTGCTGCTCCGCGCACCAGTTCATGTTTCTACAACCTCTTTGTTAATTTCAGCAAATTGACTGGCACGCCCCTATGCTGCCATAAAGTTTTTAATGCAAAAACTCTTCAAGAGATTTTTGGTGCAACAGCAGGTATAGATTGGTTTTTGTAACTTCTTAATGCTGGAAATCTGGTGAATGATGAATTGATTGTTGAGGCTGAAATCTGTCTCACAAAGAGGATTAAAAAAGGAGGGCAAAGCCGGATTAATATATACTCTTATATATAGCTAGCTAGCTATTATTAATATCATAAGGATATTTCAATTATATGCACGTTTTAATTGAGATTTTGTTGGCTAAATTATTTTTAATTGAAAGTTTGAAACTAGGAGTTTAGGACTTGAAGTTTGCAAGTTATATTAAAATTTTTCATAGTGTGATTAACAAAATTTCATAATGTGGTTACAAAATTTTCATAGGAAGGGTTATCAAAATTTCATAAAAGAGCAAGACTAATCATATTGGATGAATCTCCAATGGCGAAAAAGGTTGCAATTGAATTAGTGGACAGAACACCAGAATATATGATGAGTAATAATTAACCATTCGAAGGAAAGGTTGTTGATTTTTTAGGAGATTTCAGACAAGTGCTCTCAGTTGTACCTCAAGCAGCAAGAGAACAAACAGTCTATCAAAGTTTGGTCAAATCATAAATTTAGCCAAAAAAGTCTCTAAATCGAGATTGAAAAAGAACATGAGAGCAAGAGGGGACCAAGAGTTTGACAAATTTCTCCTTCGAATTGGTGATGGAGAAGAACTAACAAAAATTATAATTTGATACTCTTACTAGATCAAATGGTGAAAAATATGAAAATGATGAAAATTTTGAATAACTTTATCATTAATTTCAATGCCTTCAACAAAAGTTTTGGTCAAGTAAATAAATACAAATAAATAGAAGGAAACATATTAAAAAATGGGATATATAAAGAAGTTATACTTTCATAAAGGTAATTTTTTCATTTTTGAAGGAAATCGCATTTGCATTACATAATATAGTAAATATTGAATACCATTTTAGGTTATTTAATAATATCTAATTTTAATTATGATAGCCATCGAGCATTTGGCCTGGTGGTAGGGTACTGGATTCTTAGTTTTAGCCAACCTGGACCATGAGGTCTTGGGTTCAACTCTCACAGAATGTGAGTTTAGTTTGTAGTTTATTTATTTGTGCATTTGGTTTGTAGGTAGTTTATTTATGGTATAGTATAGATGATATTAGAGATTAGACAACCTTATTTGATTTATGTATTTCAATTTGTAAATAGAGAAGCCAATGTATTTGCACGGATAACATGTGGTGCGGGACTATTTCTCCCGGCATTTGTAATCTCTAATTATTAATTAATGAAATTGATTATTTGCTAAAAAATATTTTAATTGTGATATGTAGGTCAACATGCAGAATTGGAAAACAATTCCACCAACAAATGTAGCACACTTTAAATGAATTTGCTTAAAATGTAATTTTGTTACATTTCAATAATTGAATTCTTTCATTGTCTATTTAAAATAAAATTTAATTTAAAATTTGCCTTTGACCTAATGGTCAAGCCCTCAAAAGTTCACCCGGAAGGTAGGGGCTCGAATCCTTATCCCCTCTTCCCCCTCGCCCTTACCAAATGTACCAAAAAAAATTTATTATTACAGTACAATAATTTAATTCGTTAACTTCTAATTAATTTCAATCATTTTAATATATTTTTAATTCAAACGTGTTCGACCACGTGCAACGCACGTGAAAGCTAAGACTAGTGTATATATATATAACAGTCTAATTTATATATTTGCATACTTATAATACCAATGGAGGTAGAGATTTTTTTTTTTTGATGAATAAGAGCTTAAGACTTTTTATGCAAATTTGTTTTTCCTTTTGGTGATATATATGCAAATTTGTTGTCTATTTATTCTTTCATTCTTCTCTCGTCTCAACACCAATCTCTCTGGTTACATATAATATATTTAGCAATACTGCTGAGCTTTCAACAATGGAATTTTTTTTTTTTTTTGAGATCTTTCAACAATGGATATTATTATAATATAAAATTTTGCCGGAACCGGTCCATTGCATTTACAAAATTTAAGTTGAAAAAGTTCCTTTAGATAGTCTTATAAGTGAGTTGATCAACCTAACATTTCAGTTATTATATTAGAGTTGAAGCCAAGAATATTTGTGGAACAAATAATCACCTATGGATTTTTTTTTTTTGTTTTTGGCCAGATAATTACCTATGGGTTTAACTAAAGTTTTAATGACTAAGCTTGAGCGACTATATGCTAGATAATTTATCAAGCAAAGTTTTGAATAAGCTCTAGGGATGCAACCGGGTAGGGTACCCGCGAATTTTGAGGTACTCGTACCCTAACCCTATTATTTTCTAGGGTACCCGAATCCTATAACTACCCGGTTATTTTTTAAAAACACTACCCGTACCCTACCCGTATAAAATATCAACTATCCGTTAACTACCCTAATCCGATAAAAAACCCGAATATTTTTTTTTACTTTATAATTAAATAATAATAAATAGATTAAAATTAAATGAATAAATTAAAATTAACTTGTATAATTGTAAAACAAAGTTAAAAATTATATTTTTAATAATAAACAAATTTTAATTAGATTAATTAGGAGTAATTTTTAAGTAAAAATATAATATATAAATAAAAATATAATATTAAAATAATTAATTAGTAACCGGATTCGGGTAGTGGGTACCCTAAGGTCACTACCCGTACCCTACCCGAACCCGTCACGGGTACTAAAATCACTACCCGTACCCTACCCTAACCCTATTATACAATACCCTAACCCTACTTAATCGGGTCGAGTAGTGCCAGGTACCCTATTATCTACTACCCACTTGCATCCCTAATAAGCTCTGGCCTCCATAGGTAGGGTAAAGAAGGCGATAAAAAGGTGAATCAAGTTTCCAGCCCAAAAATTGGGAGGCCCTTAATTTGCTTTAGAATTAGAAGTTAGAACACTATTGTGACCAGGCCTTGAAGCACATCAAAACACGGCTGCAGCCCACAAGCCCAAACACCCCGACTTTGCCCCTCTCTTTTATTTATCCTAATTCAAAAGATAGTGGAAGATAACCCCGCTTTGTTTGTAGTGTCAGGAAAGGAGGGGTGTTAAAACTTGAATATGCTGGGTGCTGGCTGAGCCACAATCAGAAAATGCGAGACATATAGAATGCTAAATTACACATTTACTGTGGAGGAACGTAAGAAATATATACAAATACAACAAACTAAGCAAGAAGATTAGTCTCAGTCAGACTCCGCTTAACCAAGAGGACCTTCAGTTGCCTTCACAAATCGACCTTTCACTCGCTTTCTAGTATCAGCTCTTGCCTTCCTCGATTCATAGCGTATATGCTTATCATACCTATTTACAGCAGAGGATAAATTTTAATGATCAAATCGTTTGGATAAAACCAATTAGTGGATGATAAAGCAAGAAAACCACCAAGACTCAATACCTTCGTGTTTTTTTCTTCTCCTTGTAACGTTGCATGGCATTGCCTCTGTTCTGTGCCAGCAGTTCAAGCTCAGCCTTGGTAGGTGCTGCTGGAATTGCTTGGTCACCCATCACAAGAAAAGATTGTTCCATGAAGTGAACATCTGTAGAACCGCTAGAGCCTTTGGGTTTAAAAAAGGCAGAACCTGATGATGGTCTTGCTATTGGTAGGTTGTTGCTCTCAGATGTCGCCGGTCCCTGACTTGCTGCTCGATTACTTGAGTTGTTCTGCATTTTCAAGCAGAATAATCAATATTCAACAAGTCTTGAATGTTGGAAATACAAAATTAATTATACTTATCCATGGAAGAAGACTTGTTGAATCATATTTGCAACAAACAAAATATTAGTTGAACATATAATAAAGCTAGAATTCTCAACTGAATTGCATAGCCTATTTGCCATATGTTCTGACCTCATCCCACATATCAAACAAAGAAAATATGGACCAAAACAAATATGAAACCATCTACATGGCAGCGACAAGTGAGGTAAATGAAGATATTTTGGTTTAGTGCAAGCGGTTTCTACTTTCCATATCTTAAGCCCTAGTAAGGAATATTGGAAATGCATACTACCACTATTATTCCCGCCCATTTTTCTCATCCATAAGTTAAATTTCCAGAAACTACAAGAATGAATCTTACATCATAAAATCTTAATAGTGTTCAAGAAATGCCTTTTGGCTTCTGTAATTATACAGAACAAGAGATTTATATTTGAAGTATACAGAAAGAATTTATCACAAGATATATAGTATAACTTGAGACGGACAAAAACGAACAGTAGTGCTAGATTGCAATTCACTAGAGATGATAAGAAACTGTCCTACCAAATGAAGAACTAAAGATGGGTCAGCATCAATTTGTGTGATTAATAGTATAGCAGAAGGATATGAAAAAGAATCTAAAAAGAGATATGGAGCAAGAACAGGGAAATTGGCGTGGAGAAACATTACATTGATTGAAGCCATGTCGTCTTGGGAAGGAGGGTAGTTGATGTGGCACATATCTCCCTCTTCCAACAATTTAGCATTAGTCAAAGACGTCTCTTTCATAAGCTCACTAAAATTCTTAATCATGAACCTTGCATCACTTCCACCGTACCCAACTTCCTCCAATTGGCTACACTCTTCCTGACCCCTCAACCGCCCTAAATTAAAATCCCATATCTGTAACAAACTAACCAACTTGCCGTTACTATTTCATTACTAATGGAGTTGTCAATTTTTATTTTATGGAGTATATTAAAAGAGGAAAGTTATGGTGGCAGTAAAAAAAACAAAAAAAAAGGCACCTGAGGTGTTTGACCATTTGGATTGCCATTCCACAACACATCGCCTCTGTCCCCAATGCGATCGTTCCCTTGTGTTTGCATCATAAGCAAAGAAGTGAACGGCGTTTGTGTTTGAGTTTGCTGTTGAGGCTGAATAAGTTCTTGTCGAGCTAAAACGTTGCCGTTTGCTTCCGCATTTGGCACTAAATTCTCCCCACCTCCACCGCCGCCCATGATATCTCTTTTCAGCAGCTCCACAAGCTGCTTAAATATGACCTGCTTGGACTTTCCGGTCCCGTGGCTCGGCTTCTTTACAATCTCTCCGTAGCCAAAAGTCTCGTAAGGTACCATCATCTCCTGAAGGCTCGATTTGTAAACCCACGACTCCACCGTCGGCATCATCAAATCTTGGTGACACCTGTTCCAGCTCTGATCCGACGGCTTCTTCTCATCGAGATCAAATCCCCAAGCCGAAGCCAGCTCCAGAGCCGAGGGGCAACCTGAAAACCCTTCCACGGGGGTGCGATCATGTGCGGCGGACACAGAACAGCTACCGTGCGCATCCCAATCACACTCCTGACAAAGCACCAAATTATCGGTGGCGCAGCGAGCTGAAACCGGCTCGGTGCCACAATTGTCGCAGATCTGAGAACGAAGGTGCTTGCGGGAGAGGAGGTTGGCGGAGTGCACGTGCTGGTCGCAGAATAAACAGAGCTTAGCCGAGTCAGCTCGACAGTAGAGAACGGCTATTTGCTCATTGCAAAAATCGCAGGGCACCGTTTGGCTACTCTCCGGTTTTGGACTAACCATTACTTCTTTTCTTGAATCTTGTTAGTAAGAAAAAGAAAAGTTTGTTGCTTTTTGGGGGAATTAATTATAAAAATGTTAGAAAATGAAAACCCTAGAAGAAGGGAAAAGGTGGAGCTGGAGATTTAATTGTATTGTTTAGAGTAGAGGGAGACAAGAAAGGGAAAAAGGAAGACATATTTCGGTTTTTTTTTTTTATGAATAAAAAATTTCTATTTTTGGAGAGTGATGAATCTGATTTTTAGCACATGACAAGTATGGGGGAAGTTGGTTGCAGTTTTGCGGAGACTGAGAAAAATATCATCAAATATTAAGAAACACGTGAAATTGAAAATCACAAGCTAAAGCGGAGAAGAAAAAGGCAGTCGTAGGGAGTGTAGAAGTAGTAAGTTTTTTTTTTTTGGGTCAAAGTAGAAGTAGTAATTCAAGTATACAATTTGATTTGATTTACAAAATTTTTAATTTCATTTTTTAATTTGATGCTGTTTTTGATGTAAACAGTGGAGCCCGATTGTGAAAATATCTTTAACCTTTTTGCTGAGCTGGCATACCGTCTTCTCTCATAGCTAATATTCTCTCTTATTCCTCAATTTAGTAATTAATAATAATTAGTCATCAGGCATTTGACCTGATGGTAGAGTACTGGACTCTTAGTTGCAGTCTATCTAGATCATGAGGTCTTGGGTTCAACTCTCACGAAATGTTTATTTGTTTATTTGGTAGGTAGGTAGTTTATTTATGGTATAGTTTCTAGTTTGGGTTGAATTCTCATTTAGATGTTTGGTCATAGAGATTTATTTGAATTGTAATGAGATTTCATTGGGTTTGTTGGCTCATAAATTAGCGTTTCGGTAAGCTAGCTAATCATGTTGCGGTGTACGGGTCATCCTGTGCGTTTGTAATCCCAATCATAATTACTCACTCACTCCCCCCTTAAGAGCAATGCCAATGTATAAACACTATTTTAATGTAATGACTATGGAACATTGGAAGTTGGAACTCTCATGGTTCGGCGTTTCTCATTCATTTCCCTTCGCTCTTTTTGGGTATAACTAAATACAATCCTTTTTTACTAGTCACTCTCCCCCCAAAAAGACATATATAATACCCTATCTTTCAAACTTCAAACTTTCCAATTCTCTCGATTTCTCTCAACCTTTAAACTTTCTAACCTCAATCATTCAAGTAAAACAACATCGAAACTCATAGATGAGTATCATCATGGGATGGGCAAAGGTTTTTTTGATCAAAGTTATGTTTTTTATTGAAAAAAGGGGAAAAAATTGGGGCCGAAATAATAGCAGAGTCGCCAACAGTTTTTTATTATTTTTTTACTAATAATTATTTATTTTTGTTTTATGATTAATTAATTATTGATTTATTATTTAATTATTAAATTATTTTAATTATTGTATGATTATTTTAGGTATTTGATTATTTAGCTATTGAATTATTTTATGGGTTTTTAATTATTAATTTATTAATTAATAATTAGTTATTATTATTTATAATTTAATTAGGTATTATTTTTATTATTATTAATTTAATTATTATAAAATATTTATTCATTATTTAAGAAATAATAATTTAATTTATTGGTTATTTAATAGTTAGGATTATTAAGTATTACCTTAATAATATGATTTATTAATTATTAATTACTATTTTATTTAATTAAATTTATTATATTCATAATTTAATTTATTAATTAATCATTAATAAAATAATTATTAATGATTTAAGTGGTAGGATTAACTATGGATTTTAATTATTACTTACTTTATTATTAAGGATTTTTTATATTATTTGAATACTGTTATGGAAGCGGTAATTAAATATAAAAGTAAACAAAGAAAGGGAAAAGTGTAAGAAAGAATTAGGAGGAATAATATATTGAGAGACTTGTATTATTCTCTATGAATCTGTATTGTGGATGATCACAACCTCATCTTATATAGTATAAACAACATTATACTTCATTAATGTCATAATTAATAAACCTATTAAACGCATGAGTTTATTTAACATTTGTGGTGTTAAAGTCCCTCTTCCCTTTAATCAATATTTCATAACACTCCCCCTTGATCGAAACATCACGAAATTTGGACGTGCTACTGTTGTCTCATCAAAAACCTTAAGCCAAAAAAACTTAGTGGGACAAAAACTGGACAGAAGGAAAAAAGAGTACAACACAATTATGTCCATCTAATTTGTCTTCAGGACAATGTAAACTTTGGTAGTCTCGTTGGATTGTGACAACTGTCTCGTTAAAAACCTTACGTCGTTAAAAACAATGTAGCAATAGGAAACAAGTCCGCGATTACTGCCATCGAATGATCCGGTCCGCAACCAGCATCGTCCTATAGTATACGTCGGATTCCATTATCGATCCCACATTCAACAACGTAGAAGGACTGTTACAGTGTACGGTTTGCCGCAAGTTGGTTGGCAATATTAATTCTTGCCAACCGACAAGACTACTCGGAGCCAAATATATAGTCCGCTACAATGCGAAATCCACAGTTGTCGTCTCCAATTACATCGAGATATCCTTCAACTAACGGCAGAATTATTCCGACAATCTTGTCGCGATGGCAATACTCCAAAATATCAGGGCGCCTATTATCTGTAACAGATAAATTTAATTAGGGTCGAATATTAATTTTTAAAAAATATCTTAATCGCACTAAATTTATTCGTACCAGTTGTAGCGACATTATGGACGGATGACGAAGAGTTGTGCCCACGACCAGTTGACAAACTACTGGACCGACCACGCCCACGACCCCTCTGACTGTACTCCCACTTACTCGGATCGTGTTTCGTCGATTTACACCCCTTCGGTTGACCTCTAACTGTCGTGTTCACCTCCGGTTAATTGTAACTTGCTTGACCCGGGTGAAGTTCTTCGTGGATGAGAAGAGATATGTTGCGCACAACTGCAGGATCGCTTGCGTTGACCTCATCAACTAGTGTCCTAAAATACCGCGACGTATCATCAGCTCCGACAAAATAAGAATGGTCAACACTATCGCTGATCACAAGTGTTCTCCAAAATTCGTGGACGCGCTCGACACTAATCGGGGTTGCCAAATTCATTGCTGCCTTTCATCTCACATGCATAAGGAATGTCATGAGTCTTTCTCAACACACAACCGCAGCGATCAACCACTTGAGTACTCAATCCTCTCATCCGCTTCATCTCATCATTAAGTAATCTTAAACATTAATGGGAGACATGACATGTCAAATAGTTGAATGGAAAGCCCCAGTACATGATTCCTGCACCCTGTCTCGATTGTTCAAGCGTGTATCTGATAATAAGAAATAACATTTATGATAATAATTATAACAATAATAAATAACACTAAAAATAATAATAACACTAATAATAAATGAAAATCATTAATAATATAAATCTAATAATATTAACAAATAATAAAAGTATATCATTCACAATAATAATTAAAGTATTACCTGATCTCAGTTAGTTGAGACTCAATATCCATGTTCACCTTCGTCCATACTGTATCTAGAGAATCAGTGGACGAGTTAAGCCATTACTTTAACTGAGCGTGTGCACTCTCCACTCTACAGGTAGTAGTGTTGCCTAAGTGTAGCACATTATTTACCGACACGGAAACGAACTTATCCTTGTGCACTAACCATGTCCCCTTAACATAAGATACCACCTACGGAAACTGCCTCATCCCATCTCTCATCTTCAACACGGCTCTTTTGTATTCGACTTCTATTGGAGCTTCCATGATTTTTTTCCACTTGCCGTTCTTGAATCGTTTTGCCAACTCCTTATTCTTGTTACAAAGTCTATACACTTTATCTTTTACATCCTTGTTGATGTGCCAGGTGCAAAGCAAGTGGGCAGTTTCTGGAAAAATCTCTGAAATCGGTCTCATCAACCCCAACTCCCGATCAATCACAATAGCCGTCGAATGCACATCAAACCCAATCAAAATCTTCAACTTCTCCAACACCCAATGATAACTCCTCTCGCTCTCATCCTTCATAATTGCATATGCTATCATGAAATTATTGTTACATGGAGTCATCCCTGTAATTTCGAAGAAAGGCATCTTGTACCTGTTGGTTTTGTACGTAGAGTCCATACCAATGAACCAGTGGACGAGTTAAGCCATTGCTTAATAATAATAATAAATAGTAAAAGTATATCAATAAAAATAAAAATTAAAGTATTACCTGTTGGTTTTGTAGGTAGAATCCATGCCAATGAACCAGTAGTAGGTTCAGAGTAATTTGACTGATTCTGGATGTGCAATAAAAAGATGAGTCAACACTTTTGTATCTGGGACAGCAAGCGTCCAATGTACATAATTCTTTTCCTTAGCTAGATGAAAAAACTGACCCACAACATCTCTATCCTCAAAAGCAACCCTCCGCAAATAATCTCTATAGTTGTACACATGTCTTCTTGTAGAGGTGTCCTCTGGATTTTGTTGCTTAATAGCCGCGTGAATAGCAAACGGCTTTGCTTGAGCCGAAGTCATGTCTCGCAAATTTCTTTTTTAATGCAGGACTAAGTCCGCTCATTTGTCGATGTCCCCTTTGGATACACAGCGAAAGCATGGTTGTGCATACCCATAATACCTGGCAATACACGGATCCCCCAACTGGTACAACTCTTAAATTGTTGGACCCTAATCTGGAAAGGGCATTTGCACGCTTTCGTCTTCGTGAACTTTCGAACAGCGGAATCCAAGTCTCTCAAAGTCCCCATGTATCGTCCACCACGGTAACATCTCTATAGCTTCTTCCTACCGCTATTTTTGTGCAAAAAAATAACTAACTCGAAACCAAGTACAATTGCAATTGATTTGGCCCAATCAATTGCTTCTGAATCGGTCCCAAACCTTTGCTCAGTCTCGAAATATCCGCTGTAATCTATACCGTCACCACCAAAATCTTCCAATGAAACTTGCCAAATTTAATTACCAAAGGTTACTAACACAAAAATATTAATTCGCCTAATGATAACAATAACTAATTAATAACTAATTTATAATAAATAAAAGATAACTATTAAAATTAATTAATTTAATTAAACATTTAACAATAATAACAATACCTAATTAATAACTAATTGATAATTATTAAAAGATAATGATTACACTTAATTTAATTTAACAATTAATAAATATTACAATTGAATTAATTAAATTAATAAAAAACATAAAATTAGGCCGGGTCGCGACTAGAATGCGACCCAACCATGGTTGGGTCGCGACCTGGCCATGGTCCAGTTGCGACCAGCAAAAATTACAACGGAAATTTAAAAAAAAATTATTATTATCTCGTTTGATGTCAACGGCTCGTTATCGTCCATTTCCCGAGTTCTCGAGTTGTTCGACGTTAGGGAATGTCGATAATCTGAAGTTGAAAACTTAGGAAGTTAGAAAGTGAGATAATTGTTTGTTGAGAGAATTTTGAAAAAAATGAAGCAAAGGGCAAAATAGTCCAAGGGGGGGCGGTAGCTAGTAAAAGGGAGTGATGTTTAGCAATCCAGTTCTTTTTTGCAGTAAAAAAAAGTCTATTGGTGGGCGTCATCGACTCCATGACTCATTGTCTTCCTCTTAAACCTCGGGAACTGTATGGCGAGGGGTGTGCTAGGAGTGGATCTTAACACATAGTGGGGACAAACAAGAGTTTATATGAGAAAACATTGCGTTTACCCAGACTCGAATCCGTGACCACATCTGGGGGAACCTTACACTCAGCTTATTGCCACTAAGCCACCCCCACAAGGGCATTTCCCTTTGTTAAAACTTGAAAGTTTTTTTGTTTTGTTTTGCTTTGTTTTTGTTTTGTTTTGTTTTTGTTTTTGTTTTTGTTTTTTTGTTTTTTTTTGTTTTTTTTTGCAAAAAATGGCTTTTGTTTAGATTCTTAAAACTTGAAAGTTAAAACACCAGGTTCTGCCGTTTACACAGATTTGGTTTTCATTTGTATACTGTTTTTTTAAGGAACATTTGTATACTTAATATGGTATTTATTTGTGTTGCGCCAAAAATCTCTTGAAGAGTTTTTGTGAAAAAAACTAAATGGCAGTGCAGGGCGTGCCAATCATTTTACTGAAAATGACAAAGGGTTGCAGAAACATGATGTTGATGCACGTTGCAACGAAAGGTTGATCAGAGTGAGTGAATTGCGGGAACTGGATCAAAGTCAGACCGAAGCATTTAAATCATTTATCCCAGATTCGATTCTCAAAATAAAGTGCTTCAAAGGTTTAATGTATAAGAGAGGAGAGAGAAAACAACTGATGGTTATTCATAGGAGAGAAACATAAAATAAATGTTTTAACGTCCTAAGATGAGATTGAAAGAGAGGAGAAACTCGCGGAGAGTTTTTTTAACGTCCTGAGTGTCGCACAACGTGCGGGTCTGGGGTCGAACCCTACCGCTAACGACTTAAGAAATCTAGATCCTATGGGAGTCGCCACTAATCTTTTTTAACCTAGATAATGTTAACCCGATGCATGACAAAGGTAACACTAAACCTAATATGGTCTTCTAACAAGAGTCTAAGGTTCGGGAGTCGGGTACACATGGGGAAGGATTAGCACCCCCATAACGCCCGTCAAAAAACGGTACTGACCAGTCTAGAACTAACTGTGGGTTTCTGTTATTGGTTATCTCTATTCTTAAATTTTCCATGCTATTAAACTCTTTTATTAATCTTTGATATTAAGCAGACAAACAAGCAAAAATGGATTTTGGATTTTTGAAAATAGGAATGTTGGGATTTGAAAGCGATGATTGAACCTCTCAACTGTGGATTTTTTAAAATAGGAATGTTGGGATTTGAAAACATTACCAAACTAATTTTTGTTCCACTCCCTAATCAAATCCACAAAATTAGTCACAACAACATCAAAATCAACATTTGGGGACTTTTCTAAGATCTCCTTTGAGCTTAGGACTGATATTTTGTAAACTCTTTTCTCCAAAACTTTTTGTTTTTTTAATTTGTCGGATACTTTTTGTTGGAACTTTTCTTTAAATGGTGATTTTTCTTTAAGGTCCGCTTATGAGTTAGCTTTGGATTTAGATCCTGGGAAACCCCCCGATCCCTTTTGGAAACTCATTTGGGGAGGCACTTGCCACATGCGTGTTAAACACTTCCTTTGGACCCTTGCACATGGTAAAATCCCTTGTAAAATGTTGCTTTTTAAACGTGGTATTGGACTGAAAATTTGCTGTGATATTTATCCTGATAGTGAGGAGTCTATTTTGCATGTTATTAGGGGTTGTCCTTTTGCTTTCTGTTTGGAGTTCCTTTCAATCACTCCCTGATAACTTCTTCTCTTGTGTCGACTTGAAGCTTTGGCTTAGTCTCAACTTGTCTTCTCCCAACTTTTAAATCCATTAAATGGAATTCTTGGTTCATTTGTTCTTGTTGGAACATTTGGAAAAATAGAAATTCTCGTTTATTTGAAGGAAAAGCCCTTCCAACTTCTGTTGTATTAAAAAAACATTTTGAACCAAACCTTGGAATTTTTTCATATTGGTTCTTCCTCTCCCAAAAGTGTCACCAAAGTTCTCAAAGATATCAAGTGGGAACCTCCACCCCAAGGATGGTTCATGCTTAATACTGATGAATCATCAAAAGGTAATCCCGGAGAAGCGGGGGTTGGTGGACTAATTAGGAACTCGAATGGTGAATGGCAAGCTGGTTTTTGTAGGAAACTTGATTATGCTTCTAGTGTTATTGTTGAGCTATAGGGGGTCCGTGATGGTTTATTGTTGGCTCGCTTAAAAGGAATTCAATATCTCAGTATTTGCATTGATACTGAGGTTGTTATCACCCTTATCTTGCATGCCGACACTGGTATTCATCCCCATGGGAACCTTATTGATGACTGCAGGTCACTTCTGAGCATTTTCAAGAAACAAAGATTTCACATTGCTACCGTGAAGCCAATAGGGCTGCTGATATTTTGGCTAATAGAGGTCGAACTCAAGAACCTCTTTATGTATCTTTTGATAGATTGCCTGATTTCATTTTTGATACTGTAATGGCTGATTGTTGGGGTATTTCATACCCACGCCTTGTAAACTCTTAATTCTCTTTTATGCAATCCCTTTATTAAAAAAAAAAAGACTCTAAATAGAACCTTAAACCCACCTATTAAAGTCCACATATATATAAAAATTAAAACCCAAATATATAAGAAGGATAAAGCCCAAAAACAAATGGAGCCCAAACATAAACATAAAACTAAAGGCTCATCGGAATTTAAAAATCCCAAGTCCAGCAAAAAATGAGACTGGAGCCCGAACATATACGTTTTAAGGAGGCCCAACATAATTATTTACCGAACATAAAAAGAAAACCTAATCAACCCCAAGCCCATACATACCTAAAAGTCTAAAGCCCAAATAACCTTGCCCAATCACCTTTTTTAATCTCCAAGTTATTCTAGCTTTACCCTAAAAGGCCCAAACGTAATTACTATATAAATTCGATTCTAAAATCTAATTTAAGCTACTATAATTCAACTTAAATTTCTAGATTACCAAATCAACATCTTCCTATCCCAATTAATTTACATCTACAATATCCAAACCTAGACCCTTTTTATTTTCAAATTATTTACCATTTCGGTCCCTAAAGAACTAGGTTTTCATTTTTAAATAACTACCAGTAAACTACTTACCCCAAAATATATTAGTCTAATCTTTAATTACTTAAATCAAAAGCATCTCTCTCTCTTTTTTTTTTAGATTACCTAGCAATTTCCCAAACTACTGTTAAAAACTAAGCCATCTTAAAAGCTCGATTATTATTATTATTTTTTTAAAAAAACTAAAAATACCAGATTAACATAGAAGTTTTCGGACCAAAAATTTAGCTAAATGGGACCCATTTGTGCCAAATCAAGGAATAATATCCGAAAATTATGCATAAATATAAAGATTTAAGGGCTAATTTAAACAGAAACTAAAACAGGAGACTTGAAAGCAATATAAAGCTAGGACCCAACTGATCAACATGTAAATATAACACCAAAAATAAAAATAAATCCATGAAAATATAACACATGTATAAAAACTAACTCATTTTGCCATTTTGAGAAAAAAAAACTTCACCTAACCGTGCTCTCTCTCTCTCTCCCTCTCCCACACCCAATGGAAATAGCACCACCATCATCGCCGCCGTGAACCACCGTATCGGAGCCGTCGATGACGTTGGATGACCGCCAAAAGTTGTAGAATCACCATCCTGCCTTCGCTGAGTTCAGATCTACCCTCCGCTTCCACAAAAGTCACATCTAAATGCCTCAAAAAGCCTAGCCCGAAACTTAGCTTGTGGTGGTCTGATCTGAAAATCTGGCCGTCAGATTGAACCAGATTTAAGATAAGTTACTCTTTTCTATCTTCTCTAACAACCCACTTAATCAATTCTAAAATACACAACCTAGAATACTAAAACCCCAAATCGTGTTCAAACGAAACCCGAACATCTTTGACCTATTTGATTTCCACAGGGAAAAGGAAAACAAGGAACAACAGACGGGAAATGAAGCTCAAGAAGCGGTAAAGTTTATCCTTTTGATATATTCTTTGTGTTTTTGATGAAACTAACCTAAAAGATGACTACTTGGATTTTTTTAGGCTTTTTGGTAAGCTATGCTAACTAAAAAAAAGAGTAAGAAAAGAATATGAGGTTTTTTTTTTTGGGAAAATGAAGAAAAAGAGATTACTAGGGTTTTAGCCTCTCTATCTTTTTTGGGATATGTGTCTCTCCTAAGGTTTTGGGATACTGTTAGCTTATAAACTGTGGTAGTTTTTATATTTTGATGGTTGGGATTAAATGGTTGTTGTTGATCCAATGGTCAGATTTTTTTTTGTTTTGAGTGTCATTTGCTGGCTTCTTATTGGCTCTCTTTGATGAGCTGGCTTCATATGTGGAATTGGTGATCCATAAAAAGGTCACGAGTCTCTTGCAAGTGTCCTTGCGGATGTGGCTGTAACTATGCATGATTTGGCCTGATCATCAACAGTTTGAGCTGTTGGTGCACTTGTTTATCATTGCTGTTGTATTTTGATGATGCCACATGTCTCTTAGTCTTGGTAGGTAATTTGATCTCATGGCTGAGAATGGCATTATGTGACTTTACCTGGGCTGTGTACTCTCTCTGTACCATTGCTTTTACTGCTGAGATGGCTGAAATTGTTCACTTAGTGGCACTGACATGGTGACATAACTGTTTGCTTTATTCTGGTTGGCCAGAGGCTTGTGTGAGCATGTGTTTTCTTGTATGAGCTTGCATATGGCACACTTTGCAAGTGTGCATGTTCCACTGTTGTGCAGCTTTACTAGATATATGTGTATTTGTCCTGTATCCCCTTGATTTTACCCCTTTTAGAGTCATCATTATAATCCATTGGCTGTTATGACACTCAATTTTAGCCTTCCATCCTTCCGCTTGTAGCAGGTAAGAATTAAAGACAAATTCTGTACTTGTTGAGCTTGGTCTGCAAGTTTCTGTCTAAACCCCTGCTAACCCTGTTTTGCCTTTGTTTGACCACTTACTGATTCTCTTGCTTTGTCCTATTGAGAGTGTTTTGTTTGCTGCACTGGGTGAGGTGGCGAGGGGGACCATCCAAGCTTGGTCCCCCATGCCCAAAAAAGATAAGTAAAACTGCCTTAGTGCTAATTTATGTGCTCTTTTGGCTTAATTGTTATTGACTATTACTTTGATCTCTGAGCAAATGATAACAATCTAGTTGTTATTGGTTCAAATCCCCCAGCACGACCTGCCAATGATCAACTTTAATCACCAAACTTCTAAATCTTGTTAAGAACTTGATAACCTTCACAAAGAACCAATCTTCTTTCGTCGGCCTTAGATGATCTATTAGACCTGCAATAGACAACCTAAGATCACAAGAATCACAATTAAGTAATCACTACCTAATTGTTTGCTAGGACTCTACAAGATTGAAGAAATCCTAAGTATGTTCTTGTTAGAACAATGAAGCTAAACTCACAAAGGTGAATAAACACTCAATTTGATTTATGAATTTAACTTAGGTTTACAAGAAGCAATAGAACCCCTTATATAGTCCTAGGGTTCGGCCTTAAAGAATAATAAGGCCCATAATAAAAAAAGCTAAAAAACGCAACAATTAAAAAAAAGTTTGCAGGTTACCCGCTAGCGGGTGACCCTGTGATACGAATCTAGTTGTGATAGATTAAGATCTACCCTTGAAATTTTCCAAAGATCAAACTTGAAAACACCAACTTCTAGACTTGATGAAATTGATAAACCTAACCAAGCTCTCTTATTCGTTCATCGGCCTTAGATGATTAATTAGACCTGCAATTAACAACCTAAGATCACAAGATTCACAAACAACTAAGTAATTACTACCTAATTGTTTGCTAGGACTCTACAAGATTGAAGAAATCCTAAGTATGTTCAAACTAGAACAATGAAGCTAATCTCACAAAAAGAGAATACTCGAATCTGATTTATTAATTAACTTGTGTTTACAAAACGTATTCGAACCCTTATATAGTGATAGGGTTGACCAAACAACAAAATAAAACCCTATGGGGTGTCCAAACATAAGGGCTAGATAAAACTAGTCCAAGCCCAACAAGGAAAACGAAATAAAAGACAGAATTAAACAAGGAATGGACTTAATTAAACAAGGCCCAACCCAAATAACATCCAAACTTAAAAATAAGCTAAACAAAGATAAGATAAAGCCTCAATAGGCCAATTGGAATAAAACAAGCCCAATTAGGTTGAAATCGCAAGAAGGTTAATGGACTTGACTTCATGCGATTTCCCCCTGCTCAAATCATCTCCAAATGTCTTCAATTGAACTTCAATGGACTTCATGTCGACAAGATGAGTTCGAACAAAGCCCATAAGTGCATCCTTGAACCTTTAAGCTCTTGATCTTGTAATAGGACATTTAGGCAAGCTCAATGGATCAAATGGCACCTTCTTAAGCTTTGGTGCAAGTCCATCTTGATCTCCATGGCTCCTTGCATCTTCATGCCTCCATGTAGCCCATGCACATCCTTTCCTTGCTCTCCATGCATATCTTCAAGTCCATGATGAGCCTTGGACGCATCATCCCCTCCCCCTTGAAGAAGATTTGTCCTCAAATCTGCATCATTATAAAAAAAAGACAACTCAACAACATTAACAGAAGCACTCACATTACCATACTAACTAGGAAGATCTAGCTTGTAGGCATTGTTAT
Organism: Corchorus olitorius; assembly: GCA_001974825.2. Taxonomy (NCBI): domain Eukaryota; kingdom Viridiplantae; phylum Streptophyta; class Magnoliopsida; order Malvales; family Malvaceae; genus Corchorus; species Corchorus olitorius. The sequence continues at coordinate 26,609 of AWUE01015098.1, read as the reverse complement.
TAATCCTCTCCAATACTTGGAATGGACCATCTCCACGAGGTAAAAGCTTGGATTTCCTCTTCTCAAGAAATCTCTCTTTCCTTAGATGCAACCAAGCCCAATCTCCAGACTCAAATATGACTTCTTTGCGTCCCTTGTCAGCCATCTTCATGAAGTGTTGCATTTTCTTCTCAATATTTGCTCTAACCTTCTCATGAAGTTCTCTAACAAATTCAGCCTTCCTTTTGGCATCCATGTTGACTTGCACACTCAAAGGTAAACTCATCAAATCCAAAGGAGTCAAAGGATTAAATCCATACACAATTTTAAAAGGTGAATAACCAATAGTACTATGTATGCTCCTATTGTATGCAAATTCTAGATGCGGCAAACAATCCTCCCAAGTTCTTATGTTCTTTTAATTAAAGCTCTAAGCAAGGTAGATAAAGTTCTATTAACAACTTCAGTTTGACCATCAGCTTGAGGATGACATATTGTTGAAAACATCAACTTAGTACCTAGCTTACTCCATAAAGTTCTCCAAAAGTGACACAAGAACTTAGTATGTTTATCAGAAACAATGGTTCTAGGCATTCCATGTAATCTAACTATGTCTCTAAAGAACAAGTTAGCTACATTAATGGCATCATTAGTCTTAGAACATGCAATAAAGTGTGCCATCATAGAAAACCTATCAACCACAAAAAAAAAAAAATCTTTACCTCTCTTTGATCTAAGCAAACTTAACACAAAATCCATGCTAATATGTGTCCAAGGTTCATGAGGTATAGGTAAAGGTGTATTCAATCCATGAGGTTTAGATGTAGATTTAGCTTGCAAACAAACAATACAACTAGAAACATGTTTTCCTACATCATATCACATCTTAGGCCAAAAGAAGTGTTCATGCAAGATCTCATATGTTCTATCAACACCAAAATGACCCACTAAACCCCCTTCATGTGATTCCCTCATAAGCACATCAGACAAAGAACAAGAAGGAATACATAGTCTAGATTCTTTAAAAAAAAATCCAGCATGCATAAAATACTTTCCAAATCCAGATTTAGCACATGCTTTATAAATATCACCAAAGTAAACATCCAAAGCATACAAGTCTTTAATAAACTCAAATCCTAGAAATTTAGATTCAAGTGTGGAAAGTAACACATACCTCCTTGACAATGCATCAACCACAACATTCTCCTTATCTTTCTTATATTGCACCACATAAGGAAAACTCTCTATGAACTGGTATCTCACGACATTGGGATGGAGTTCATTCCCTATAATGGGTAGTAATCCACTAGGAATTTTCTCAGGAAACACATCTGCATAATCACTCAAAAGAGACACAATATTGCTTGCAATATTTCCAGCCAAGTTGTTAGTACTCATAAGTGTATTTCGAAACAAAAGTAAGATCATATAAGAATTTTCATGCAAAACTCTCTTAATCTCACTTTTAGTAGCTAACATATACTCTTTAACAACTTTCTTGAAATCCCTTTCTTTTCACCCAAAACAGATTTTGTATCATCGCAAACAACACTTAAACTAGGTTCAGACTTACTCTTTTGTTTATCCCTAAATTCAGCCTCTAGTTTAGCAAAAATCATCTCTTAATTTCAATTGATCTTTCAAAGTTTCTTGAGGTGATAATGGAAGTAAAGTGAAAGGAATCTTACCGCACACAAAAGAGTACTTATTTGTCTCACCATCATGATGCACCTTGTTGTCATATTGCCAAGGCCTCCCAAGCAAAACATGACAAGCTTGCAGCATTGGTAGTATATCGCACAAAACATCCTCTTTGTACCTGCCCAAAGAAAGAGTAACCAAAACTTGTTTGTTAACCCTAATTTCTTCTCTATCATTGAACCAACCTAAGCTATAGGGTTTAGGATGCTTAGAAGTAGGTAGTTGTAACTCCTTCACCAAATAAACACTAGCTATGTTTGTACAACTCCCACCATCAATGATCACACTACTAGGTTTCCCATTCACATAACATCTAGTGTGAAAAAAATTCGCCCTTAGATTTTGAACATCCCCTTTCATATATGCACTCAAAGTTCTCCTAGCAACTAAACTATTAAGTGGAGTTAACTCATCAACATCATCAATCGTAGCCTCCTCATTGTCCCCTTCATCATCTGATCGAGTTAAAAAGAACCCTATTTTTATGATCATTTCCCTATGATTTTTACCATTTATATGTGTATTTTAACCCTATTTTATAAGTATTTGTGTTTTTAGTTCTTGAAGACAAGAAAAGTGGAAACTTATAGTTTTTCACTCTTTTTGGAGCTATTTTGATGACTTTTTACTCAAATATGGACTTAGCAATTTTGAGTATGGATTTGGAGATTCGAAGTTCGTGATTGAAGATTTATTGAAGATAATTTGAAGACTATTGAAGAATTATCTCAAGAGGCAAAAATTTAAGATTGGAGCTTTAATTGCGAAAAATTGAAGACAAGCCATGAATAAGCCTGAAATCTAAGGAATTTTGGATATTTTATATGGGATAATACTCAGCCCATATAAGCCCATAATTGGAATTAAAAACCCAATTAATACCGCCTATATCCAAGGAAATATCCAATTCCCACTTCTAGACCTAACAGGATTAGGATTCAGTACAGTCTCGGTAGAAAAATCATAACTTTCTGCTCAGATGTCCAGTTTAGGCCCATGAGTAGGCGTTGGAAAGCTAACTCCGAGATCTATTTTTCTTCTAGTTCTAGTTTTTAGGCTAAAGGTGCCGCCACCCTCTCTAACCATAGATGGGTGCGACATACCTAGGGATTTTGCAAGGAGATTCCGCCCCTCCAAGGTCTTGTAAGTTTTCTTAAGCCTCTCATGGATTTGGGAAAATCCATGAGTAGCTAAATTCTTAATACTTCTTATCCTTTGGTGAATTCAATCAATTAATACGGTGAGATTTCTGTTCTTATAATTTGGTATTTGTTTTTGATAGATAGCATCACTACAAGAAAACGCTGATATAGAGACGTTTATTTAGCGACGTCTAACACAACGACGCTATATAATTTTCTGAAATTGACTATAGCGGCGTCTGACATACAAACGCCACCATTTAGCGGCGTTTCGACTGAAAGACGCCGCCATATTAATATATGGGGGAGAGAATTTTTTTTCTCTTTTTTTTGGAGGGAAAAATTCCTTACCCCTAAAACAAAGAAAGTTTCCAACTCTATGCCTATAATATATAGCGGCGTTTAGACATCGGATGCCGCTAAGTAGTGGCGTCTAGAAAATGAAACGCCACTATTTTAATATATGGAGGGAGAGATTTTTTTCCCGGTTTTTTAGAGGGAAAAATTCCCTCCCCCTAAAACAAAAAAAATTTCCAACTCTACGCGTATAATATATTAGTGGCGTTTTCTCACCAGACGCCGCTAATTAGTGGTATTTAGGAAGGGAAACGCCGCAATTGTAATATATGGGGTGAGATAATTTTTTTTCCTTTGTTTTGGAGGGAAAAATTCCCTCGCCTATAATATATATGGCGGCGTCTATTTTGGAAAACACCGCTAAGTAGTGGCGTTTTCCTCTGTAAACGCCGTGATATATAATTTTTTTTGACACAAAATACCAATATTTGTCAGTTTTGATATGAATATAAAATATATATATTTATATAATAAAACCATTTATTATATATAGCGGCATTTGTGGTTTAAGACGCCGCTATCTTCAAAATTTATTCCGCCAAAACGACGTCTTTTTGGCTTGTTCAGACAGCTTTTAGCTAAGTCGAGAACAACCTTCTTCATTCTACAAATTCCGGTAAAAAATGATCCGATTCTCTGGAAAAAAAGGGAAATCCGACCATTTGAGCTACCGCTTGCTTAATCAAGCCTAAACCCCATATTATTGACTCTTTTTCCATCCAATCTAATGGGTTTTTCTTCATTCTTCATAGTCTAATCTAGTTGTGGAGAAGAAAAGAGAAGACAAAGCTCCAATTTCATTGTTCATACCATTCGGGTTTGTCTTTTTCCTTTAGTTGTTTGATTTTTGTTGACTTTAATGGAATTTTGGTGTTTGCTTTATGTCTAGCTTGTTAGAATTTAGAATTTTAGAGAAACTAATGATATGACCATGAACTTAGAAATTTAGAGAGACCATGAATATTTGTGTTGATATATTGAATATTTGTGTTGTTATGTCATATATTAATGTTTTAGGTTGTTGTAGAATATAATTATTTCCTATTTATCCAAGTTTGTTTGATGATGTTGTTTAGCTTTATGCATTAGCTTTCAATGCCATGTATTGATTTATGATTTTGTTCAATGCCATCCATGTATTTATCCAATTAGAAACACATGATTTATATTTTTGTTAAATGTAAATTTGGTGAGGATTTGTTTCTTAATGGTGATTGTTATTGAAACGTTGATGTTAGTATAGCATTTCATTATCTTTGAACACTTTGCCTTTGTAATTTGTTAGGATAAAATAAAAGTGCAATGGACAAGAGTTGGATGCAAAAGGACAGGTGTGATCCTGTTTATGAAGCAGGGTTAGAACAGTTCCTTGATTTTGCTTTTGAGAAAAAAAGTCGAGGTCTCAAAATAGTGTGCCTATGTGCTAAGTGTAAAAATGGTTTGTGGCATCAGAGAGACATTGTCCGAGAACATTTAATTTTTGATGGCTTTGTAAGAGGTTATAAGGAGTTCGTTTGCCATGGTGAGGATTTGCCTACTAGAAATTCAAGTATGCCGGCCACTTCTTCCATGGCTAGTTCAAGTTTAGGAGGTGACATCTTACGAGATGACGTGAGGGGATTGTTGCATGATGCTTTGAACATGCATGACCGATAATCTTGCCATGAATCTGATCAAGTTGGAAGTGATGCAAATGTAGGTGATTTAAACGAAGATACAAGGGATGAAAAACCTACTATAGAGGCTACAATGTTTTATAAGTTACTTGAAAGCATGAATGAGCCACTTACCCGGATTCCAAAGTTTCAAAGTTGTCCTTTTCAATAAAGCTCTTGCATTTGAAATGCTTGTCTGGTATGACGGGAAAAGTTATAGACTTGGTTTTAGAGTTGTTGCGAGATGTATTTCCCTTTGCAGCAATTCCTACTTCTCTTTATGAGTTAAAAATGATCATTGGTGATTTGGGGTTTTTGTATAAGAAAATTCATAGTTGTCCCCAAGATTGTATGTTGTATTGGGGAGATAGAGTAGATCAAGAGTCTTGTCATGTCTGTGGAAGTTCTCGGTGGTTACAACCCAACTCTGGTGAATCTTTGAATAATGAGGATGTTGTTGCGAAGCGGGGGAAATCATGGCCTGCAAAGGTATTGTGGTATTTTCCGTTAATCTCAAGGCTGCAGAGGCTTTTCATGTCCTCTAAGACTTCGGAGTCTATGACGTAGCATGCCGATGGCCGTTCCAATGATGGAAATTTGAGACATCCAGCAGATTCGTTAGCCTGGAAGGATTTTGATTCTAGGTATTTGGATTTTGCTTCGGAACCGAGAAATGTTCGCCTTGGACTTGCATCTGATGGGTTTAATCCGTTTAAGACAATGAGTAGTACGTGCAGTATATGGCCAGTCGTCTTAATTCCTTACAATCAAGCACCTTGGATCAGTACGAAGCAATCTTTGTTGTTGTAGGTCTTTCTTACTCTTCAAATCCTATCAACTTACCAACAACGCTTGTTTATTTCTTCCTTTCTTCTCCATATTTTCAGTTTCTGAGAGTCTCAACACCTAATCAGCATCAGTTGCCTTCATCAGTTCCTAATTCAGCCGTCGTATTGCCTTTTTTTTTCAAAACCCCCATCGCCCATTTGACCCTCCTTGCTGGTAAATTTTACTCTTTTTTTAATTTTTCATGCTGAATTTTGTGATGCTTCCTTCCCCGATGATTTTCTCTTAACTAGTTGGGTTTTAGATGTTAGCTCTTGTCTTCAATTTATATATCCAATTTGAAAATCCACACCATAGATTTTCTTTGTGGAAATATAATATAAGCATTTTGTAATTATTTTCCTGCAGGGAATTTTGTAATTATTTTGTAATAATTATCCAATTTATCTAGCTAATGTGCAGTCTGGAGGTCAATCTTCTGGTAAGTAATCGGCATCTGAGACTTGTTGTCATGGCGTGCAACACGACTTGCTCAATGCTGCTTTTGTTTGAGAAATTCATCTAAATTTGAAACATTGCATTAGTTTGTTTTAAGTAAATAATGCATATTTCAAGCTTTAGTTTTCTTTTCTCTTAAACAAGATTTTACTGCCTGAAAGAGGTCTTCTAAACTGAAAGCTTTTTGTTTGTGATTCTTGTTTACGAATTCTGCTTCTGAATTTCTTCCTTTCTTTTTATTCTTTGCTCCCAGGAGGTGCACGTGGTGATGTAACGCATGTATGTCTGCTATGGAATAATTCATTTACTCCTTGCCATGTTTCCTCCATAGAATATTTCTCTTATATTTGTTTAATGCGACCTGATGAAATCTAAGTTTGTGGGAGCCCCTATGTGACACCAACCATTAGAACTGACTTTTCAATTACTCCTTGCAAAGCCCCTATGTGACACCAACCATTAGAACTGACTTTTCAATCATAGTTTCTGGGTTCATATTATGAGACTATAGATAGTTAATCAATGTAGGAGATGACCTTAGTTATATGTTGTAAGTTGTAATAAGCTGATGATAGTTTTACAATTCCTTTTGTATACAAATCCATCCATGATCCAACTACAACTCCAAAACCAACCTCAAATCCCATTTTATATGAGATTCTCAGTTCTCTGTAACTCTATTTATGCTCGCGTTGCAGGAGATCTTCTGGTTTTGTTACTTACTACTCTCCTTGAAGGTGACTTAATTGAAGATCAGGTACTTACACACTAGTATTTGCATTGTGTAGTGCTCTCTAACTCTAATTTGCTAGTAATTTTTCTTCTTCAATCTTGGTACTCGTAGCGTATAAATTTTCTTTGGTGTTGTTTTCAATTTATAATTATCTACAATTGAGTGTAAACATGATGGATAAATAGATGATGGGTTGATGTCTTGGACTCTCAGTGATTTCTACTTAACTAATAATGTAACTTTCAATAAAGTTTTTTAGTTCCCTGTATTGTCATAGTTTATTTATGCTCGCCTTGCTGCCACCCTTTTGGTTTTGTTACTTACTACTCTCCTTGAATGCTTGGAATAAGGTTAATTAATTGAAGAGGTACTTACACACTAGTTTATTTTTTTCTTCTTCCACACACACACACACACACACACACACACACATATATATATATATATATATATTCCTATTTGTTTTTGTTAAAGCTATTGTTCTTTCTTGATATATATACTTGTAATTTTCCTTGAATTTACTAAAAGAATGAGTTGTTGGATTATGAGTTGGTGTTTTGGACTCTCATTGAGATTTCCACACACTAGCTCAGGTTAGATATTGATATTGTCCAACAGCACTAGCCATTAGATTTTATCGCATTCTAAACTAAATCTTGATGATTTAGCATTGTGTTTTCTTTTGACTAGACATGTTATGGCTTTAGGAATCACACTCATTTGCAGCTATGGGGCTTTAGGAATCTTAAATGTTTCTGATATCTTTTTAACCACATGCATTTTCGAGTATGCAGGCAATGAGGCATGCCATTGGTTCAATCATGAACCAACTGCATCAAAGTTTTCCATTCCAACTTTGCTAAAATATAATATATATATATATATATATATATATATATATGGACATCTTTCCTATCTTGCAGGTGAATAGAATCAGGGAACTTCCATAGAATTCTAAGATCATTGCCACTCACACTGACAGTCCGGATGTAAGACCCTTGCTAAATTTATTTAATTATTTTTTTTGGGAGCCAATGCGTGTGTCATATTTCCTTTTAGAATATATGTTAAAATTGCCTGATATGTGACTGTTGAAACTTAGGTTCTTATCTGGGCTTTTATATATATAACAACTTATCTTTTCGTTAAGATTCATAGGTTTTGAAGCCCAACAGTGGCTCTTGTTTATGGTACTGCATGCTATGTAATAGTATTTATATATAGGGAAGAAAGTGGGGCTGAATTTGCTTTGGAAATTCATATATAATGACTTATATGTGTAGAGCTAAACTGTTTGATTTAAATTCTAATATCATGTCCTTTGTTTCTTCTTTTATAGTAATTCATTAACAATAACCAGCTGCAAAGAGTTCAAGTGACACACACTTGCCTTGTCGAACTCACGAGGAGGATCACCAAAATGCAAAACTGCAAGTCAAGGTTAGCAATCCGTTTTATGACAACTTTTTATGCTTTTGCTGTTATATGTATTTGTGTTATTGTAACTAATCTTTGTTTGGTTTTTGTCTACTATGCAGCAAACATAAAGGTCTATTGAAGAGGAAAAAACCGGAAAGTCCAACTGCTATAATCAACTCAAAGAAAGCAATTCAGCGGCTGTGTCGAGAACAACCTACTGTTAATGGGGATTTAGCAGCAAATGGCGACCCCATTGAGGCAGCAAATGGCGACCCCATTGAGGCAGCAAATGCAGAGGATGTTGCTGGTCCGGCTCTCCCTACTACGACTGTTGCCGCAGTGGATCCTTCCATTTCGACCCCAGTAGTGGATCCTCCCACTTCGACCCCAGCAGTGGATCCTCCTACTTCGAACCCAGCAGTGGATCCTCACACTTCGACCCCAGCAGTGGATCCTCCTACTTCGCCTCGGGCCGGTTCGGCTGCGCTTAATGCAGCGGGAGATTCTGCAGGTGATTCCCATCCGAGCACCAGTCATGATGCCACTTCTGTGCAATCTGAGCCGGTTCATTCATATTATATGATGACTGTCACAGTTATTCCACTAAAACCATAATCTATTTGACTTCCAATTTTCTGTAATTTTTTTTTTATAATTTACTAACTCATTTTGAATGATAGTTGATGAGAATGGAGTGGAGAAACAAGTTAATACAAATTTGAATAAACTCTGGACCGAAAGGCCTCCCTACAAAGTTATTGTTAAAGCCAATGAAATGGAGAGGAAAGTAAACTCCTTGGAGGATTTTTAGGGAAGTTGGGTCGGGATCAAGTATGGCTTCCAATGAGTCCACAGGCATGGAATACTTATTCTCGCGGTGTCAAAGATAGACCGGTCGAGTATGTTAAGGTATGTACCTTATTTTGCATATTTCCAAATAGAGTTATAACTTGTGTTTGTGTTCCATATTTGAATTCAAAGTGTAACCGTTTTGTTAATCTGAATTTTCTACATTATTCTTTATGTTTTCAGACTAGATTTCGCTTTGACTTTGAGACACACCCATGGCTAGAAATGAATATGGGAAAAAAGTGGAGGGACTACCAGCATAAATTGAAGAAAGAATTCTATAGAGATACACTTGATGCGACCAAAGCTGCGAGAGATCCAAAGATACCCGCAACCATTTTTGACCCCATGGCAGAATATTGGCACTCAACAAAAGGAAAGGTAAATCTTATTACTATTTAAATTTGTAGAAAAAGTGCATTCGTGTTGGTACATTATTCTTGTTGGTATATTAACATTATGCATTTTTGTTAATAGAAAAAGGAGAAAGTAGGAAAAGCGAGCCGAAAATGTCAACATAATATTCATATTGTAGGCTAAAAAAGCTTTGCGAGACTGAGAAATGAGATGGTAAGTAATTTACCTTGCTGCGTTTTTAAAGAATGTAAATATTAATCTTGGTTGTTGCTGCTACTTTTGTTCTTAAATTTAAACAAGTTGAACAAATTGTTTTCTCCTATGACATGCAAATTCTCAATGGATTTCTTTATAGAGAAAAAAAAGGAGAAGATGTTGGGCGTCTTAACGTGTACAAGAAGACGCATACAAAAGAAATGGAGCACCCGTAAACGAAAAAGTCGGGGATGTTTTGGTGAGTTTTCCAATTCTAAATGAAGCAATTGTGGTCATTTAATGTGTATAATTTATGTTTGCAAGTGGCTCTGATATGTGTTATTTGTAATTGTTATTATAGAAAAGGATAGAACAATTGCAGACAACCGCATCTACGGAGGATACACAGAATTTGTCAAAGGATGAAGTCGAAAGCGTAATTTTGGTTGAAGTGTTAGGGGAAGAACAACCTGGCCGAGTCAGATGTCTTGGATTAGGGGTCACACAAAAAGACATCTTTAAAGACAATGCTCATATGTTCACGGCCTATTCAAAGGGAAGATCTTCATCAGAGGTTCAACAGCTAAGAGAAGAAATGCAGGTTCGAAATTTAAATTGCATTGCTTTCTAATTTGATTAAAACTGGATATTGCAATATTGGACTTTTTTCTCATTTTGATTGGACATGGGCTATTTTAATCGTTTTAAAGTTATTTTTGGCTTTTGTGTGCAGCGAAGGGAATTACAAAGTGTCGCAACGCGCGGGTCCGAGGGGACCCGCGACCCACGACTTGGGGAAAACTACTACTGGAATCTATCTACGGAGTCGCCACTAATCTTTTTTATGGTGTGATTAGCCACCTATTTGTTTATTAAGCTTAATGTTAACCCTAGCCTGGCGGAGGTAACACTACACTTAATAAAGTCTACATAACCAGAGATTCTATGGTTCGGGAGTCGGGTACGCGTGGGGAAGGATTAGCACGCCCACGACGCCCGTCAAAAAACGGCACTGACCAGTCTAAAACTAACGTATAGGTTTCAATTGATGGTTGTCAATATTCGTAAGGCTTAAATCTATTCAAGCCAAGTTTTAAGGTCTTCTTAACGGCTTTTAATAATAGATTATCCCGGATTAAGCCCATTATACTTACTACTTTCTATTTCTTAGTTTAATTGCTAATTACTGCTTACTCTCTCTTTTACTCTTTAACTTGATTACCCAAAATTAAATTTCTCTGTTTACTTCTTCTTTTCCTCTTTAATTTAATTATCCAGAGTTAAACAAATTGCTTGTTCTTCATTCACTACTTGGTTTAATTTCCTAGAATTAGACCAACCTCTTCTTTAGTTCAATTTACCTAGAATTGAACTAATCTTTCCTTCTTCTACTACTTAGTTTAATTAGGTAATTAAACTAATCTCTTCTTCTTTTACTACTTAGTTTAATTACCTAGAATTAAACTAATCTCTTCTTCTTTTACTACTTAGTTTAATTATCTAGAATTAAACTAATCTCTTCTTCTTTTACTGTTTAGTTTTCTACTTACTTGTTAATTAGGTAATTAAACTAATCTCTTCTTCTTTGGTTTTAACTTTTGATTGTATTCATGGATGCACGTGATGCATGTAATCCGATTTAAAAATATTTACCGTGTGATTATACGAGAGGCACTATTTGGGCACCTTCCACTTGATTGGTAAGACCCCCATTTAGATGTCTCAAGCCTAGGAAACTCGGATTGAAATGGACAATTATGCCTACATCTCAACCGATTATTCCATCATCGGTGTCAATTTGATTTTTCTCAAATGAGCATAGTATCAACAACATTTATGGAAATTTAAAATGCATGAACACGAATATAGCATATTCCTCGTATATTTGTTGATTTTTTTTCCTTCACATAATTGGTGAAATGATAAATTAATCCTTAACAAACTTTAATTTGAGGGTTAATTGAATTAATATACCTATGTCAAGGACTTAATTGCTAGCTTCAGCCAATATTAGGACTAAATTGAAGTAAATGTAGCTCCAATGCTTCGAATTGATGACCAAATTGAAACAAGGTGGGATGTTATACCTAACTTTGCTGAATTATCCACGTTTAAACCAAAACGTTACCGTATCAGGACCGTACAGACTATAAAAACGAAGCTTCTATCTTCTTCCTCCAAGCCTTCGTTGGTTTGGAACCCTAACCCCGCCATAGCGCCACCATTGAGAGCCGTTCCGCCGCACTAAGAATGCTTTCCACCGTGGATGGCTTCCAAACTTCCACCGATGACTCGTCTCTTCTTCCTCGTTTCAGATCTGGCCTCAGATTCAGGAACCAACAACTTTAACTATCACCGAATTCAAGCAACCCGAAACCCCCTAAATCTCTTTGATCTCACTGTTCTAAAAATGGATCCTTCTCTCGCTTTCAACTATGTGATTTCTCTCATTATTCTAAAGCTTTCGTATGGGTTTAATTGGCTCAAACTCTCGCCCAAAACGAAACCCCAAATTATGAACCCTAGAAATTTTTGCAGAGTTTTCTCACTTTCGATCCCCCCCTCTCTTTGAGGACGATGATCCTATTTATAGGCTCGTCCCCTCCCTGATGAAAGGTATGTTTTTCTTCCTCAAAACCCCCTGCCATTCCTACCTCCCCTAGATTTTAATTCCCCATTTTTCAGATAAAATACCCCTGTTGTCTTCTTTCGGTGCAGGCTTGGCCAAGGGATCAGGATGGAGCGCCTCCTGCTGAGTTGTCTCCTATACCTGATGAGGTGAGTCACCTTCTTAGGTGAACTATTTCTTCTCGGGTCCTTCTTAATTTTGCTTGTTTTTACTTTGGTCATTTTCTGGTTTCATTTTAGCCCTTGGTTTGTCTCCTTGCAGGTTGATGATGCTGAGCTGGCGGGGAAGTCTTCACAGGTGCTCTCCTTCCTTTTGCTTTGTCTGTTTTATTTGTTGTTTGTCTTTTTTTTCACGCCTTTATTTTCTTACTCTTTGTTTCTTTTGTTTGCAGCTGGACATCACTTGCTAAGTGGGCACTTTGGTGGCTTGTCCAGAACCAATCAAGGGTTGCCACATTGGTATAAAAAGCTCCTTTGACTTTATTGTGGGTGTGCTTATATATATATATATATATATATATATATATGTTGTGTTTAGATTTGTTGAACTGTGCATGTGCGAGTCAAATGCTTGTTATAGTGTTAATATGTATATTGGATGGGTGTTTGAAATTGACTGTCTCGTGTTTCTCCTGGTGATTCTGCCATTTTGATTGCCATGATCCTTACTGTCTGCATGCCTATGCTCTGTTCCTAATCAGTTTATATAAAAATGGCCATTACAACAACTATGTTGGTGCAAAGGCAATGAACTAATGCATGCATGTTCTGATGATTGACACTTGCTTTGAATGGGTTTATTCTGCATGTTTCTGTTCTGGTTTGGAGTGTTTCACGACGCTGACTTACCGATGATGGTGAGGTTATTGGACTGAATTTGGTGTCTGACCCGAATGCTTCTGATCCTTTATTCATGCCTTATGCCTATGTGTACACAATGTTTACGTGTGATTGCTAAAATGGAAATGCTTGATTATAACTACTTCCTGATGTCATTGACTATCTAAGTGTATATATATAAAAAAATGGGAATGACCTAGATGATGCAATGCATGTTAGCTAAATGCATAGGATTGGCTGGCTTTTTGCAATGGTGCTGTGTGCAGAGTACTAAATGCCTTACCTTCTTTGTTGTTCCTGAATAAAATGCATATTTGACATTAGAATATAACTGAAGCTATGCATGTGGCAACTTACTATTGTCTCAACTTTTATCTAACTAGTATGCCTACTTTGACATGCCATGTTTATGTGACTTTGTGAAATGCCATGCTTTGCCTATGCATATTTTAAGGCCCTGTTGGCACATCTGAGGTTTAGGAACCAATCCTGGATCTCATTCTCAATTTGGGTCAAAAGCAAATTCCCCCAGGCTTTCGGTTCTTCTCTTTTTTGCTTTATGCTTCATTGCCATGCGCTGTTTGTATTCACTATCTTGCTTATTATGCTATCTTACCATGGATCTCGTGTTGTTGCATTATTGTTGCCCTACTGCTTTTCCTTGTCTTGAAACATATGTGACCATAGTTGCTGAATTGTCCTTGTGCCATTTCAGTCCATATCTTGCCTGTCCCTTTTATTGAACCAGGGCATTTGCCAATTAATGGCATCTTGCCCTCTTAAGCCTGGGGGCACAACTTGTATTTGTCTCCTGTGTTCAATTTTCCCTTGCAGGTTATTCAAGCATTGTACTATGGCAATCTTGGATTTGTGAAAAAAGAAACACAGGAGTGGGAGATGGGGCATGGAACACCAGCAAGGGATGAAGACTAGCTGTTTTGTAATCTTTAGTCTTTCAGAAGGTTATTCCTAGTTTTGTGATTTGTTGTAAAAAAGCGAATAATGTACTAGTCTGTCAGTGCAATAACAGAAGCCATTATTTGAAAAGTCATTCCATCTTGAAAATCATTGTCCTTTTATTTTGCTCTTTGCAAACATAAGCCCAAACGGAATTGGGCCATTTCTAAAGCAAGCCCAAGTGCAAATTATCCAATAAAAGCCCAATTTTAAGAATACTAAGCCCAAAGAATAGGCTAGATTTTAGACTTAAGAACCTAACCAAGGAAAGTTCGGACCGATTGTTTAATGTAAACAGGGTACCAATGCAATGTTATAGCAATGTCCAAAATGGATGAAATGTAAATCTATGATGATGTTCTAGAAGATCTTAATCTGATGGATGCGACCCCGTAACCTATAATTACTAATGTAAATGGGACTAACTTGACAGAGACCTAAGAGTACCCCCACCTTATTGTGACGTGTTATGCTAAAAAGTGCAAAAAGGGACACATCATAATGCAATCTACCAAAGACTAGAATGAACACCTTGACTGGCAATTTTGACCAAAAGCACCCTGAGGCGAAAAATGACCAAAATGCCCTTGAGGCGATAAATGACCAAAATGCCCCTGAGATGAAAATGACCAAAATGCCCCTGGTAATTTTTTGAGGATATTTAAAGATGGGTGTCTACAGCTGCCCCTCTTCGCGTGCTTTTCAACTGTCGGAGAGAATGCAAAGGAGTAGTTTGTACTCTTTCTGAGAGTTGAGAAGTGCGCGAAGACGTAGACACCCGTTCTTATTGCTGAATCTGATGCTTTTCACTTCTTCTTTTCTTGCGAGGAGTGCCCCTTCCCTTCTGTGAGCCACCGAAAACTGCCGAAGACTGCTAGAGTGTCTGTCTGTCCAATCGAAACTTCCGGCCTGAGAAAAATCCTGTAAAACAACCTTGGTGGTACAAGTATGCTATGACGCAATGATAAGATGCACGTGATTCGACATGATGACATAATTTCTTAGAGAGAGTTGATTAAGGTTATTATTATTATTATTTTTTTTTAAGTTTTACTGTCCTTGGCATTGTTCTTTACTTTGGGGTACTTCTGTTCTCCTGGATCGTTTCAGTGCCCTATGGACTCTCTTCCACCTTCTTATGCTTGTCCTCATTGTTTTTTCTGATCTTAATCTCTACTTCCCTCCCCTTTTATTTATTAATATATCCGGGCGGATATATGCCCGTCCTCAATTCTACTTCTTCTTGGCCACTTTAGGGAGCTATCTCCCCTTTGCTTTGGTTGTACTGCAAGTCATTTTAGCCTTTTCCCCTAAAATGTAAGGTTATACTTTTTATGACTTGTAATGATATGCTATGCAGTATGACAAGCCCACATGTAAATGGAAATATGATGTTTGCATTAATACTGTTATATGTACAAAAAACGCTTAAAAGTGCAACTGTTCACGGGAGTCTCATATTTCAAATGAAAGGAAAACATAGAAAGGTAGCGCCTCCTAATGATGAATGCCTTGACAACGTTGTGATGACGGAGCCTTTGGATTCTTCCAGGGAAGCTTACTGTACTGATAGTACCTACTCAGTCTGGATCACACCCCTTTTGGGCCCTCAAAAGATAGTATAGTACCCATATTCTATATCCTGCCTCAAGCCGCCCTTTTTTTGGGTTTTCGGCTCAAGTTTCTCCTTTTCCATCCTTCGCTTTGAACCGCCCTTTTTAGGTTTTCGATTCAAGCGACCCCCAACGGATCCGAGCTGCCCTTTATGGGTTTTCAGCTTGGACCCCTCCTTTTATGTTTCTCTTTTTGCGACCTCTTTCTTTTTTAGGCCCAGATTTTTTTTTTAACGTTGTTCCCTTTCAGGCGTAGTACTTCTTTACTGCGTCTGCATTGATGGGATTTGGGAACTCCTCCCCATCCATCTCTTGTAGGATCAATGCCCCTCTTGAGAAAGCCTTTCTAACCACGTATGGGCCATCCCAATTGGGCGTCCACTTGCCCCTAGGATCCCTTTGATATGGGAGAATCCTTTTCAGAACCAAGTCTCCTTCTTTGAACTGTCTGTGGCGAACTTTCTTGTTATAAGCTCTCTCCATCCTTTTTTGGTAAAGCTGACCATGGCAAATTGCTGTAATTCTCTTTTCATCGATCAAATTCAATTGATCAATCCTTTCTTGTACCCATTCTCCTTCATCCATCTTCAGCTCTCGGTATACCCTGAGCGAGGGGATTTCCACCTCTATTGGTACTACCGCTTCCATCCCATATACCAACGAATAAGGAGTTGCCCCGGTTCACGTTCTTACACAGGTTCGATAGGCATGGAGAGCAAATGGTAGTTACTCGTGCCAATCCCGATATGTTACTGTCATATTTTCTATGATTCTCTTGATGTTCTTGTTGGCTGCTTCAACTGCTCCGTTCATTTTAGGCCTGTATGTGGTCGAATTACTGTGTATGATCTTGAATTGCTTGCAAGCCTCTTCAATCAGTCCCCAGTTCAGATTGGATGCGTTGTCAGTAATAATCCTCTCAAGCAATCCATATCTACACACGATCTCCTTTTTGATAAACCGAACAACTACTGCTTGAGTGACATTGGAGTATGAAGCAACTTCTACCCATTTGGTGAAGTAGTCAATTGCCACTAATATGAACTTGTACCCATTTGATGCTTTGGGGTTGATAACTCCGATGACGTCTATGCCCCACATGAAAAAAGGCCAAGGAGATGCCATAACATGTAGAGGATTGGGCGGCACATGTATATAGTCCCCGTATATCTGACATTTGTGGCATTTCCTCACATAACCAATGCAGTCCGTTTCCAGTGTCAGCCAATAATACCCAGCTCTCATTATTTGCCTAGCCATTCTATGCCCACTGGCATGGCTTCCACATGATCCTCCGTGAACTTCTTCTAAGATCTTTCGAGCCTCTGTCGAGTCCACGCATCTCATTAATGTTCCATCTCTACTTTTCTTATATAGCGTTTCACCGCTCAAGAAGTACCCAATGGCCAATTTCCTGAGTGTCCTCTTGTCAACTTCGGTGGCGTTTTCCGGGTACATCTGTTGCTTGAGGTACCGGAAAATATCAAAGTACCAGGGGTTCCCGTCCACTTCGTCCTCGATACTCATGACCTGTGCTGGTGAGCTCTTCAATTGGACATAGATAGGCTGCACTTCTGAATTTGCCCCTGTTTTGAACATTGAAGATAGGGTTGCTAGGGCGTCAACTATTTGGTTGTCCTCTCTAGGCAAGTGCTGGAATGTCACTTCTTCGAATGCTTTGATCAGCTTTGTGACGTGGTCCTTATACAACACCAACTTCGGATCCCTAGTTTGCCACTCTCCTTTCATCTGATAAATCACTAGGGCTGAGTCTCCGTATACTTCTAATTTCTTTACCTTTCTTTCAATGCTAACTGAATCCCTAAAACGCATGCCTCATACTCCGCCACATTATTGGTTGCAGGGAACCCTAATCTAGCTATGGTCGGGTAATAATCGCCTTCGGGGGATACCAATACTGCCCCAATGCCTCAGCCGGACAAGTTTGATGCCCCGTCGAAGTATACCTCCCATTTCTTCTCGGCTTCTCCAACTTCTTCGACATGGGAGATTGCCATTAAATCCTCATCTGGAAACTCAAAATTTACTGGTTCGTACTCCTCGCTCGCTCGCTCAGCTAGGAAGTCCGCTACCACACTTCCCTTGATTGCTTTCCAGGAGACGTACACTATATCATATTCGGATAAAAGGACCTGCCATATAGCAATCCGTCTTGACAATCCTGGTTTCTCAAACACGTATTTGATAGGGTCTAGTTTAGACACTAGCCAAGTTGTATGGTATAACATGTATTGTCTCAGTCGGCGTGCAGCCCAAGCTAATGCGCAACACATCTTCTCTAAAGCAGAATACTTGGCCTCGTAATCTGTAAATTTCTTGCTCAGATAGTAGATGGCGTGTTCTTTCCTTCCCGTATTATCCTGTTGTGCCAACACGCACCCCATTGAGTTCTCGAACACTGATAGGCATAAGATCAAAGGCTTTCCTTTTACCGGAGGGATTAGTACGGGTGGGTTTACCAAGTACCTCTTTATTTTCTCAAAAGCTTCTTGACATTCTTCGTCCCATTCTCCTGGGTTTTTCTTCCTGAGTAATTTGAAAATTGGATCTCACTTTGCTGTTAACTGCGAGATGAAGCGTCCTATATAGTTCAGGCGACCCAAGAACCCTCTTACTTCCTTTTGGAATTTTGGAGGGGGCAACCCCTGTATGGACTGGATCTTGTGGGGATCTACTTCTATCCCTCTTTCACTTACCACGAACCCTAGCAGCCTTCCTGATGTAACCCCAAATGTACACTTGTTCAGGTTTAATTTAAGCTAGACCTCTCTTAGCCTTTTGAACAATTTTCCCAAATTCTCTTTGTGCTATTTCGGAGACTTGGCTTTGGCGATCATGTAATCTACGTATACCTCTATCTCTTTGTGCATCATGTCATGGAAAAGGGTGACCATGGCTCTTTGGTATGTTGCCCCAGCGTTTTTTAACCCGAATGACATAACTTTGTAGCAGAAAACCCCCCAAGCAGTTACGAAGGCGGTCTTCTCCATATCTTCGGGTGCCATTTTGATCTGATTGTACCCTGAGAATCCATCCATGAAGGAAAACCATGAGTATCCTGCTGTGTTGCCCACCAATATGTCTATATGTGGTAGTGGGAAATTGTCCTTGGGGTTGGCTTTGTTTAAATCCCTGTAATCCACACACATCCTTACTTTTCCATCTTTCTTTGGGACTGGGACTTTGTTAGCTTGCCAATCGGGATATTTAACCTCTTGTAGAAAACTGAAATTGAACTGTTTCTCTACCTCCTCCTTAATCTTCAACAACATATCTGGTTTCATCCGCCTTAATTTCTGCTGTACTAGCCTCATATCTGCTCTAGTAGGTAGCCGATGAACTGCTATTTCTGGATCTAAATCCAGCACGTCTTGATAAGACCAGGCGAATACATCTGAGAATTCTTTCAGCACGTATATTAACTCTTGTTTATCTTCCTCTGACAAGGTCGTGCCGATCTTAACTTCTATAGGATCTTCTTCTGTTCCTAGATTAATCAACTCGGTGGGCTCTTTGTGAGGTACAACTTGCTTTTCATCTTGCTCAACTAATCTTAAGAGGTCTGAAGGCAGGGCATGATCCTCCGTGTCATCATTGTTTAGCTCATCAGTACAGACGAGCTTCTCAAAGTCAAATCAAAGACTGTCTGGAGCGTCTTTGCATTCATCATTATTAGGCCTGAAAATAATAGTAGAAACTATATATAGAAATGATATTTAAGTAAATACTGTAAAAGAATGAATAGAATATGAGACTCGAATGTGGGCCTGAAACATGCATCTCATTTCATTACTCATGATAAAAAGTTTAACATGACCTGTTAAGTTTAAACAGGCAAAATTATTTAATTACAAACTCATGATTGTCTTAGTCATTGGTTCATTACATTGAACTTTCAGCCGTCGCAGCGGCACATTCAAAAGCCTCCCAATTGCCAAGTTCTTCTCCTGCAGCCATGGGGTAGATCCATGAACACGGTCTTGTTGCTTCCTCTGTGACTGCATTGATAGTGAGCCCAGCCATCTTTTGACTAATAGCCTCTTCTCCCTGCTCATGTTGATTGACCCATCCAGCTGATCTGAAAGTTTGTGACAAAGGCGGTATCTCCATCTTTACTCTCTTCCCAAATCGGATCCCCAGCCTTTCAGCCCTTCTCATCTTCCTTGCGTCAGCCAAGATCTGGTGATCTTCTATTGTAGGCTTGAAACCCAACCCGAATCCGGGATTCATAGTGAGGTCCTCGATTATCTTCATCTTGCCTTGGGCGTTTCTTCCCAGACCTTGACCTTCCTTCCAGCCGTACTTCTTCATTACCTATATTGCCATGACAGAACCCTCCTGAGGCTTCTTAAAGTGATCAACCTCGAAAGCTCGAAAGGAGCATTCATAGGACCGTTCAGCAGCCTCAACATAGGGAGTAGCACTTGTCTGAGCCACTATCATGTCCTCCTGACCATTTACCACCACCAACTTATTAGCGGTTATGAACTTGACCTTCTGATGCAGGGAAGAAGGCACTGCCCCTGCCATGTGGATCCATGGCCTTCCCAACAAGCAAGAGTAAGAGGGATCTATATCCAACACTTGGAACATTAGCTTGAAAGGAACTGATCCTATGTCCAGGCAAACTTCCAGCTCTCCGATGACATCTCTTCTGGTTCCCTCAAAAGCCCTGACTACCATGTGGTTGGTGTGAATGTAATTGGGCTCTACGGTAGGGCTTTCAAGGTGTTTAGCGGCATGATGTTCAGTGTTGAGCTGTTGTCAATAAGCACACCTCCCATACCCACATTCCCACACTTCACGGCAATATGGAGTGTTTTGATTCCCTTCTTTCCTCCCTCCGGGATTTCCTTCACCGAAAAAGTTATAAAACCTTCTGTGGCTATGTTTCCAGCCACTCGATCCAGGTCATTGACTGAGATGCTCTGAGGCACATAGGCCTGGCTCAGGACCCGTAACAGTGCATTTTGGTGAGCCTCTGAATTCAAGAGCAAGCTTAATATGGAGAGTCTTGCTGGGATTTTGTTCAGGGTATCAACCACGCTGTATTCACTATACTTGATGATCTTCAGGAATTCTTCTGCTTCAAAACTAGGTATGGGCCTGGCCACTGCCCCGTCTTTCTTCTCTTCTGATGGTAGACCCTTCTCAACTATCTCTTCTTTCCTACGTTCTGATGATTGGTCTTTCTCATTGGCCTTCTCTGTAGGGATATTTTTTCCTTTTTCTTCAGGTGAATAAATCCTCCCACTCCGGGTCATTCCTCCTACCCCAGTGATTTTTGCCAAGTCTCCATTTCCTTGGGGAACTGTGTAGCTACAGTCATATTTCTAAGGTACCTGACTGTCCTTCTCATAAGGAAAGGGCTGTGGTGGTATCACAACCAGGCGCGGTGCTTGTAAATGGGATGGAAGCACCGTGGGTGGTCTAGGGATAAAAGGTTGACTCGGCGTGGCAATGTATGGGATGAATGGTTGAGTTGATGAACTCGGGGCCAGTGGTTGGCCATATTCTTCCAAGACCACATCGATCTCTCCCTCTTTCTTCTCCAGATAGAATTCGATGCGGTGCTCATCCATCAGTTTCTGTACCTTCCCCTTAAACTCTGGACAATGTTGAATTCCATGCACCAAACCATGGTATGGGCACACCTCGTCATGATCCGCGTCTCCAAATTCCCCTATCTCAATCATTTCTGCCTTGGTCAGTGCCTTAAAAATCATTCCGAAGGGGGTCACCACTTCTGATATCTTCCTTCTCAGGACCTCTCCTTTTCCCACCATAGTCACTTGAGGACGTCCCTGGTTTTGTGCCTGAGGTGTTTGGGCCGTATTTCCGAAACTCAATTTCCCACTTCTGACCAGATCTTGAACTGCTAGTTTCAATCTTAGACAATCTTCTGTTGCATGCCCCTCGGTTCCGGAATGGTAGTCACAATGAGCTTTAGCATTGTACCAAGCTCCGGGATTGAGTAAAGGTTTTGAATAAGGTAGTCTCTGAAGTAGATTTTGCTGGAGTAACTGGGGTAGAAGCTCTGTGTAGGTATATGGGATCAGATCAATGGGTATTTTCTCTTTTGGCACTCCTCCTGGAAAATATGTTGGGGCTCTCTGAGTATTTGCCTGAGCCGAACTAGGCCTAGGATCTGCAGGTCTTGGGTTGAATGGGGTACAGTTGCAGAACTAACACTTCCCGTATACGGGTAATAGTACTAGTTAGGTTGAGGTGGAGCATAATATCCTTGTGATGGATAGGTGTACCCGTAATTCTGGTTATAGCGGGGGCTATATTGCTGTCCCTGTCCCCTGGGTCTGAAGTTGGTCTGCCTCACTTCATGTATATCTCCCTCCTTTTTCCTCTGACTGGGATGACCTTTCTTCTCAACTTCCTCAAATACCCCGGCTCGAAAACCCTGATTCATAAGCCTCCTCTGCTATAATTAGTCTGGTGAAAGAATCTGTTGCTGCCTGGTATAGTTCACGGAAGCATTCTTTTAGTAGGGTCTTCAGGAGAATGCTACCTACTTTAGTATCCTTCATTTGTGGATCCACCTCTATTGCCAAATCTTTGGAACGCTGACCATATTGTTTAATGGTCTCGCCCGGCTTTCTCTTCATACCGTGCAATGTCTCCCGAGTGGGAGTCAGCTCATCAATGTATCGATATTGTGCTATGAAGGCATCGGCCATATCATTCCATGTTTTGATCTGGCCAGGGTCCAACCTGTTGTACCACTTAAATGATGAGCCGGTGAGGCTCCTCTGGAAGTAGTGCATGAGCATGTCATCCGTGCAGTAAGGTTGCATTTGACGTACATAAGTATTGACATGCTCTTCTGGGGATTGAGTCCCATCAAACTTTTCGAAGTCTGGAACTTTGAATTTTGCCGGTAACACCAAATCTGTAACCAATGCCACCTTATCAACCCCCTTAAAGTATGTCTGCTTGCCACCAATCCCCTTGAACTTCTCCTCTATTCTCCCCCACAGTTTCTCAGTAGACTCTTCAATCATTTTTCTTGGGTCTTCTTCAGCTTTCATCCCTGCGAACCCAACTGGAATTTCCCCAAACTCATTCCCATGCGCTGTATGAGCTCCTTTAGAGAATGGAAGGACGGTGGGTGGAGATGGTTCAAAGATTGTTGACGACCTATTCGGGTGCATATGCTGGCCCGGTGGTACAGGCAAGTTGTCCCGTCCTAGTGTGGGGAATGGGAGGCTAGCTGGGGGAGGGATTGGCAAATCGATTTTGCTGGATGACCGGATCGGTAAGTCAGCCTGGGTGGTGTTTGTGACTATCCCTATGGACGGTACATTTTCTGTCTCTGTAGTTCGTTCCTGACCATTTGCAGTTCCCGAACTTCCGGGTGTCATGCCAGTCATTGTAGCTATTAACTCCATCATACGGTCCATCTTTGCATTTGTCGCCCCTTCTCGGCGTCTAGCTTCCTCTTCTCGCCTAGTCATTTCTTCCCTTAACCGTTGAATTTCTCCTGTCTGATCTTCCATCCTCTTGGCTTGGGATCTGGTATTATATTGCTGAGTTCTCTGGTATACTTTTCTGGGTGGAGCTATTTTTAAAACCTGATGAGTTTGGATGTTAGTATTCCATTATTAACCGTTTTTTATCAAGTTATTTGAGATTTTTAAAGGTGTGGGGCCCCTCCACGATTTGGTAGGAACCTCCACAAGTCAAAAGCCGTGATTGTTTACAATCCTGTTAATAACCAGGGCTTTTGCCCTTATGCAACTGATGCGAATGAATGTTATGATGCATGGACCTACTAATTAGTCATTTAAGAAAGAGGACTTAAACTGGGATTCATTGCTCTTAGTGCCACAACTTGTCTCACCATTGATTGCAAATATCCATATCATAAAACCATTGTTCCGAGGATAAAAATTAAGGATTACAGGCCATTGTTCTGAGAATAAATTTCCGCAAACACACTTTAATTACAAATCTGAAGGAAATAACTTGTAACTAAAGATTATTACAAAGACCTAGTACTACTACTTTCCCACAAATTGCCTGAAGTAAGTGAGGGCTTCGTTGCACTTGTTCACAGTATCTTCCAGGACATCAGCTACCGGCTGGAGGCGTTGATCAAATGGGGCTATGTAGGGTAGTGCATTCTTAGCTTGATCCCTGATATCCTCTACCTGGAGTAACCCGCTTCTGATTTGATCTAGCAAGAAGCGGATCTGTTCACATCTTTGGTCATGGGCTTTTTTGTGTGAGGTTCCTTGGTCCTGGAGCCTCCAATTCTCGCCCCGCAGTTTCGCATATTCCTCGTCCAAGCCCTTGAGTGTATCCACCACTTTTCCATATTCTTCCTGGTTTATCTTGGTTGCCCTTTTGTGAAATTCTAAGGTAGCCTCTGCTTGGGCTTTTGCTGCTTTAGCTTCTTCAGTTCGGGCCTTTTCCATCCTCAGCTCTTCCTAGACCCTTCCATTTTCTTCTCTCGCCTTCTTCAAGTGGCGGTCCAAAGTCTGAACTCGCTGGTCCGCTCTCACTGAACCTCCACCTATTTCAAAGTCCAACCTCTCTCTGAGATAGCTTGCTGCTATCTTAGCAGCTTTGTTCTTCTAAGCCAAACATGTTCTCTCTTTGCACTCTGCCTTGAAGTCCTTTCTGAGCTCTTGATTTTTGGCCTCAGCCTTTTCCTTCAGTTTTCTTTCACCCTCGACTTCTTCTTCTGCTTCTCTGCATTTGGCGCTCATTTCTTCAGCCTTTTTCTCTGCCTCCTCTGCCCTCAGTACTAACTGCCTGTTGACCTCTACTATCCTCTGGGCTTCAGTGCCATTCCTCTCCCTTTCCAATTGTATTGTCAGCTTCATGACTATATCCTCCATCTCTTCACTTACTGCGGCCTCAGGATCGGTAGGGGGAGGTACTTTTATATCTTTCACCCTCTTCCGGTGCCAATCTGGGTATTCCGGCGTCACCCTTGTAGCTCTCCCAAATTTCCTGACGAAAGTCATTTGTGTGAGTGTCTTCCTAAGTTCCTGAGCTTCCCGCTTGGAATTTTCCTCCCCATACACAATATTAACGCTGTTCAGTCCATGTGTAGCAGGAATGAACTGATCAACTCCATATTGCCTTCTGACCATTATGGGAGAATAACTTGTGACACCCCATAGCCCAAACAAAGGCACCCACGGGTTGGGTCCACAACAATAAGCCATAGAGGTTGGGTAAAACCATGGAGCCACCCACTCAACTTGGTCGGCCTTGAGAGTTCCAAGAAATTTCATCCACTGGGCTTTGGTCTTCCCCTTAGGCCATTTACTGCCCAGATATTCTCGTATGGGATTTGCCTTTACCCACTAGTGAATTGGTAATGTGAACCGGGACTCTATGCATTCAAAATGTCCTTTGAACCAAATGGTCAACAACTGAGCACAACCCTGGAACCTCCCTCCCTTCAGTCGGCAGTGATTCAAGGATCTAATGATTTCTGCCAGGATTGCTGGGACCGGGTTATCCCCCCTCAAGATTGAGTCTACCAGATGAATTACATAAGAGTGTACGTGTCCTAGTATTTTGGGGAACACTACCATCCCTTATACCAACACAGCCATAATGTTCTGTCCTTGAGGAGTATTCGGGTTCTCTTTGACAAAATCCATAAGGCACTGTACTGCCAGTCCGCTCGAATAGCCCTTGTTATTCCAGTACTTGTCATATGCTGCTTTTTGCACTCCCATGAGATCTGCCAGAGTAGATATTGCAGTGGATTTGTTCCCCCTCATGAAGACCCTAGAACCTGCTTCAATAGCCTTTAACCTTAACAACTGAGCATACTCTTCAATAGTTGGGACCATGTCTACTTCATTAAAAGTAAAACAACGGTATGAACGGTCCCAATATGGTAGCATTCCCCTAATCATGTTGTTATCCACTTTCACTTTCATAAGTTGTACCACTGCTCCATATTTTTCTGCAAATTCTGCCTCAGTCATTTTCATATTCATCCACAGCTGGTGAAGTTCGGTGAAATCATTTTGCTTTAGATCCACATGTATTATCTCTGGTACTGACTGAAAGTTTTCAACCAAATTATCCCCATTCAGCCTCTGTGCTACTTCATGTCTGTGCTGAACATGTGCTGGATGGCTATCCCTTAGGTGTTTCGGCACAAAAGATTCTAGCTCGTCCCTTAACATTCTCCTCTATCTTAAATGATGAATGGACCTATCGTGGATGCAAATGCAAAAGGAAAGAGAAAGCACACAATAATAAAACAAGTTAGCACCATATAAGTAATAATTGCTTAATACTTAAAAGATAATACCCTCAGGTATCAAAAGAATTTTTTGATTTTTGAAAACTAGAGCCTTCGGCTCTTACGGGCGGGAAGTCCATTTATTAGGGTAACTAGATTACCCTTTTCTATGGTTCATAATAATAATAACAGTAAAGGAGAGAAATGTTCCTTCCGTGTGTCTGGGTTTATTATCACGGGATTGGCTCTAGCTAAGCTGGATGTTTAGGGTATCTATATGCTGGGTGAGATTTCTCATGGTTTTAAAGTCTCCCAGACTGTCCTTACTAACGTCGATATTTGGCTAGTAAGGCTTCCAATCCTCACCCATCATAGGCTCACTGGAAAGGATTCATTCTGAGTGGAGGTGTTTCACTACAAACCCGCATGGTGACTATCGTCACACGAGGGCTAGCTACATTGCCTCCTCCTAAATGGGCTAGAGCTCCGGCGTAAGCTCATGCAAATGCAAGTGCAGCTTATTAGTGGGTGTGTGGGAAGGAACATACAAACCTTTACCAAAACATGCTTAACCCAAATTACTAAACTATTCCCCAGAGGAATGAAACAAACGTGAGGTTAGGCAGCACATATATATATATATATACA
>AWUE01015096.1:0-30051 GCA_001974825.2 Corchorus olitorius | reverse complement strand
AGGGATGAAGACTAGCTGTTTTGTAATCTTTAGTCTTTCAGAAGGTTATTCCTAGTTTTGTGATTTGTTGTAAAAAAGCGAATAATGTACTAGTCTGTCAGTGCAATAACAGAAGCCATTATTTGAAAAGTCATTCCATCTTGAAAATCATTGTCCGTTTATTTTGCTCTTTGCAAACATAAGCCCAAACGGAATTGGGCCATTTCTAAAGCAAGCCCAAGTGCAAATTAGCCAATAAAAGCCCAATTTTAAGAATACTAAGCCCAAAGAATAGGCTAGTTTTTAGACTTAAGAACCTAACCAAGGAAAGTTCGGACCGATTGTTTAATCTAAACAGGGTACCAATGCAATGTTATAGCAATGTCCAAAATGGATGAAATGTAAATCTATGATGATGTTCTAGAAGATCTTAATCTGATGGATGCGACCCCGTAACCTATAATTGCTAATGTAAATGGGACTAACTTGATAGAGGCCTAAGAGTACCCCCACCTTATTGTGACGTGTTATGCTAAAAAGTGCAAAAAGGGACACATCATAATGCAATCTACCAAAGACTAGAAAGAACACCTTGACTGGCAATTTTGATCAAAATCCCCCTGAGGCGAAAAATGACCAAAATGCCCCTGAGATGAAAATGACGAAAATGCCCTTGGTAATTTCTTGAGGATATTTAAAGATGGGTGTCTACACAAAGCCAACAAGAGATTGCAAGAATTGAAGAAGAGAAGTGAGCAGAGAGACAAGCGCTTGATCGTTTCACTACTGAAAATGCTCGAATTTCCTCCAAACTAGATAAGCTCATGATGTTTGTTGCACAAAAATTCCCTGATTCTATAGATGTTGTGACGTAGAGTTCGCCACAGGTAATCACATTTCCATTTTCATAATTGATCAAATTTAATGTATGTAAAAGTCTTTGACCCTAAACTGATTTTCTAATTATATTGTTTAGTAGGGCACTCAAAATGCTAATACTAGTGGCGGTGGAGATGGCGATGGCGATGGTTGTAACTTTTTTGTCAGTACTTCAATTTCCAGTGCACAATCACGTTGTGGTAAACAAGTAGATACAATATGATTCTTTTGATTTCTTAAATTCCTTTAATCATGTGTGGTTGATGTAACACTGGAACAATAGAGATATTTTAGTGAAATTGTGTATAGAACAATTTTTATATATATGCTACTTTGAATACCATTTGGATGTAATGTTATGAACTTCCTTTGTTAATTAAGTGTAATTCTTAAAAATTTCATTTCAATTATAGCTTCTGATATTTTATATTTTGTGCTATTATCGTATAGAAATAACTCCCACTCACCCTAAATTTTCCTATAAATGAAAGCCCTGATTTGGAGCATGTGTGAAAAGAAAACGCCCTTATTTAGCGGCGTTTATAGAACAAAACACCCTTATTTAGCGGCGTCTAAAGAAAAAAACGCCCTTATTTAGCGACGTCTTCAGAACAAAATGCCGCTATATTTAACTGCTTTTAAAAAAAATATAGTGTTAAATTGCATATGGCGGCGTTTAGACGCCCCCAAATAGTGGCGTCCAAATGCCGCAATATGCAATTTAAAAAAGTGCAATTTTCGCAAACGTGACCAGATAGCGGTTCTAGACGCCGTTAAATAGTGGCATCTAGACGCCGCTATATATTATTTTTAAAAAAATTTAGTGATTTCAGAAAAATTGTATGACGGCGTCTAAATGCCGCAAAATAAGGGCATTTGTTATAATGGCGCCTTTAGCGGCGCCGTGTAAGACGCCGTTATTTAGTATAGCGGCGTTTATATGTAAAAAAAAGCGCCGCTATTTCACTGTTTTTCTGTAGTGCATGTTAAACTCTGTTTCATTGACTAAATCAAACAATATTGTTGACGCATGAGTTTGATTGTTTGTAACAAATTGATGACGATTGACGTCGCGTCAATGGGTTTTGCATGCCAGTGATCAGATTTATTTGATTGTTGTATGGTTTTACTAGTTAGGCATGTTTGAAAGAACTAATAATAGTTGTTCTTAATGCTTTGTTTCCTAGCAATTTTTAAGCCTTGACGGGTAATTGATTAGTTAAGAAATAAAAGGGTGAAATAAGTCTTGACCGAGATTTCACTAAATAGCATGTTAGGGTTTCCGTAGGCCAGTTATCATCAGGGATTTGATATTGAATTCATCTTTTAAATCGAGGATCCATGATTAGTTTGATTGTTTTCTACCATTGGAGAAGAAGTATGCTTTCTTATTATTGTTCTCTTTATTAATTGCCATAGATTTAGATTTAATTTACTTTGCTTGATTTTTAGGTTAATTGTTTTCTTTTTAATTAATCTTTTCAATCCCCTGTTTTTACGGAAAACTTTTGAGAGATTTTTTTGAGGATTGCATCTTTAGATAAGTCTATTACCCTTCTCTGTGGGATCGACCCCTGCTTGCCCTATCTACTTAGTTAGGATTTTGTGGGGATTATTTTTATGATTGCTGACGACTGATCATAAATTTTGGCGCCGTTGCCGGGGAGGGAAGGAAAAGACTAAAACTAAAAATATTTTTTCTTGTTTCTGCATTTTTTCTAATTTTTTTTGTTTCTACATTTTCTTTTAATTTAAAAAAAATTGTTTAGTGTTTTGCGTTTTTGAAAAAAAAAAGATTTTCTTTTGCGTTTTCTAAAAAAAATATATTTTCCTTTATTTTCTGTCTTTAATTTTAATTTTTGTTTAAGAACTTTTACTACTAATTTTCTTTTGAGTTTTTGAGTTTTTGAGTTATTCTAGGAAGTTGCATGCCAAACACAAAAGTAGTGGTATAGAAGACTTTGAATTTGATCCAGAGCGAGAAAGAACACTATTTTCGCTAAGGAAGGAGAAAACAAATCGACAACAAGAAGAGGAGTCATCTTATTCAAGTTCTCAACCTAATTCTCCTAGATCTGCTGCTTCAACATCGTCGCAAGACATGGCAAACAACAACGAAGAAGGTCCTAAAACTTTGAGAGAGCTATCTGTACCAAACGTCAATGCACAACGCTTAGCAATTCGATACCCAGATACGACTGGAAACTTTGAGATCAAATCTGGATTTATTCAGATTTTACCCAAATTTCATGGTCTGCCTGGAGAAGATCCTCACCGACATCTTACTGATTTCCAGATTGCTTGTGCGTCAACAAGTATTCAAGGTATTCCTGAAGACCAATTCAAGCTAAGAACTTTTCCGTTCACTCTTGTGGATCGTGTGAAAGATTGGTTGTACCTCTTACATGGTTCAATCACATCTTGGACGAGTCTTAAGAAATTGTTCTTGGAAAAGTACTTTCCTGCTCATAAAGTATCAAGTATAAGGAAGGAGATTTGCGAAATTAAGCAACGCCATGGAGAAACAATGCATGAATATTGGGAACGTTTCAAGACACTATGTGTAAGCTGCCCCAATCTACGAAGGGTTACTGTCGTTTGACAGATCTTCCATAGATTCTGCAAGTGGAGGAGCTTTCATTGACAAAACTCCCACCAATGCTTGGACTTTAGTGGAGAACATAGCTGCCAACACTCAACAATTTGGATCTCGAGAAGACTATTCAAGAGAAGGCAATATAAGAAGAATCAATGAAGTCTCTACCCATTCCACCTCACTGGAGCAACAACTTCAAGAAACAAATCAACAAGTCGCTATGCTCACTGATTTATTCCATGCAAATTTTTCAAGTGTGCCTAAGGTTTGTGGTATTTGTAAACAAGGACACTACACTGATAAGTGCCCTTCTTTGGAACACACCGCACAAGAAGTCAATGCTGTGGGAATGCAAGGAGCATATCAAAGGAAACCTGAACCTTATTGGAGAGCCGAGCAACCAAGTCAACAATATGGGAACCAAGGTAACTATCAAGGAAGGCCAATGAATTACCAAAGACCTAATTTTCAACAATCTTCACAAACTGTTGAGATGCAACAAATGAGAGAAGCTATGGAGATGATGAGGAAACAAATAAGTCAACTGACTACTGACATGAGCGAACTCAAGACACAAGGTCAACAAAGGATCCCATCTCAACCAAAGGTACCTCCTAAAGAGAATGTAAGTGCAATTACTTTAATGAGTGGAAAAGTGTTGGAAAACCCTATCCAACCCATGCCGCACAAGATGAAGGAGAGCTGAGCTGCACCAAAGAAGAAGAATTGCAAGTGCCTGACAAAGAAATCAAGATTGAAGATGAACCTAGAAAAGATGGCGCAACCACCAAAGGAAAAGATGGAGACACGGTCGCTGCCAAGCTTAAGGATCTGAAGGTAAATTTCCTTTTCCATCAAGATTGAAGAAGTCAAAGAAAGAAGATGATGATCAAGATATTTTGGAGATACTTCGAAAAGTTGAGGTCAATATCCCACTTCTTGATGCTATTCAACAAATTCCAAATTATGCAAAGTTACTTAAGCAACTTTGTACCAACAAGAAAATGTTACAAGGTAAGGTAAGTGCTGGGGTTAATGTTTCTGCTGTGCTTCAAAAGAGTTTACCTCCTAAGTGCAAGGATCCATGTACGTTTTCTATTACTTGTTCTATTGGAAGAAGTGTTATAGAGAATGCTATGCTAGGTTTAGGAGCATCTTTAAGCGTAATGCCTTATTCTTTTTATCAATCTTTAAATCTTGGTTCTTTGAAAACTACTGATGTGATTCTGCAGTTAGTTGATGAATCTTTGGTTCATCCCAAAGGTGTTCTAGAGAATGTCTTAATTAAAGTTGAACACTTGATTTTTCCTATTGACATTTTTGTTATGGAGATGGAACATTCGAAAGATCAATGTCCTCTTTTATTAGGAAGACCTTTCCTAAGAACTTCCCATACTAAGATTGATGTATTCGATGGTTCATTGACCATGGAATTCGATGGTGATGTAATCCACCCTAGAATTTCATCTCAATCGCCATTGAATTCTAACAAGTTTGTTTGTGTTGTGAATGTTAAAAGTGTTAAGAAGAAAGCCAGTAAAGAATCTTCATCGATGACAAAGCCTGATCAGATTTCCAGAGAAGACAAAGGATAAGGGACATTTAACAACGCTACAACGAGAATTTCCACCAATTTTGGGGGAGATTTAAGAAGTTGTGTGCCGACTGCCCTCAACATGGATTCAAAGAAGGAATTTTAATCTAAATCTTCTATGGAGGATTAGGACTTAAAGATCGAGTTCTTGTGGATTCTTTTAGTCGTATTCCGTTGTCAAATAGGATCCCGCAGAATGCATACTTTGCGCTTGAAGAATTATCTCGAAGGACACAATCTTCAAACCCCAAGATGCAAGCAAAGGAAGAGCGAGAAGACAACAAACAAGGAGTTCAGCCACAAGGAGAGGAGCAGAAGATGGAAGTCAAAAAACCAGAGGAAAATGCCCAAAGCCATGATCGAGCCAATTCAGCCGGCTATCCTCACACATGGCCCGGATAGGACCGACCATACCCGAGCAGCACCAAGTCACATGCCCGGCCATGGCCCGGCCATCCGCGCCACCTCCCGGTCAAGCCAGCCATCATCCGCGCCATCCCATACCTTCTACCGGCCCCAACCGGCCAGTGCAGCGCCATCATCAAGCCACAACCGACCATCCACCGAGCCACCTCAAGTTTTCACCAAGCTAGGACCGGCCATCACCGTGCCATTACCGGCCAAATGCTTTGCAAGCCATGCCACCACCAGCCATGCCTATGCCACCACTATTCCAAGCCGCCACATACCCTTTGATGATTTCAAGTCTTGATAAAATTCAACTTGAAGTTCTAAAAGCCGTCAATGATACTCTAAAAATCATTGTGGACTTATTGAAGGAATATATCCATAGTTCCGTCACCCTTGAAGAATAATTTCTTTAAGGCAGTCTAGCCAAAGACCTTAAAGAAAGGCGCTTATTGGGAGGCAACCCTATGATTTTACATGAAGAACCAAAGGAAAGCAAATGGAGCTTAATTTGGACAATTGCAAGATGATTTCGAAAGGAGTCAAGTTTCAGAAGCAATGATTCGCGGATGGAGCTTATGCCTACAAACAGAGAAGCTTTCCTTAACTCTATCTTTTTAATTTCCCTTCCATTATTTTGTCTTGATTGATTATTGCTTTGATTGCTTGCCTATTCTTTGATGTGAATTAGTTGTTTGTGTTAGTTTTTATTTTATGCATTTAACTAACCACACTTTTTATGCATGCTCATGTGTTTTCACATTGAGGACAATGTGTCTTTTAAGTGTGGGGGAAAGAGTCTAGTCTAATAGGGAGTCTATATGCATATTGATCATAATCTTAATCAATGCCATACTTTTTTCGAAAATTTTGAAATTTTTGCATGTATTGAGTGATTTGATTTAATTATGAATGATAATGCTCAGAATTTTTAAGGATGCTTTATTTGATTGATTGATTTATAGCATGATATCTTATTTCTTAGAATTAGGTATAATTAGAGTTTTGTGATAAAAGCCTATTTGTTCACTATTTCTATGATTATCTATTTCTAGAACTTGTGTTTAATTTTTATTGAAATTACAATTATGAAAGTATATTATGGATATGTCAAGAACAAGTGTGGGGGAATACTTATATAAAAGGGTAGTCAAAAAAATTGTTTTTATAAAAAGAAGGGTTTTCATGCAAGAGGAGAAGAGGTATTTCTGCTTAAAAATAAATTTAAATCCATTGTTGTCACTCTTTTCTTTAACAAAAGGTGTTAGTAACCCTTGGAAAGAGGATAAGAGGCATGAAATTATAGAAATATTGTCCCTATGTAAAAATAAAAAGGAGGAGTCCTTCTAGAGTGCTAGTAGCCTGAAAAATGGGAGTTAGTAACCCCAAATCATGAACACTTCGAAGTTAGTAACCTTAATTTTCTAAAAATCAATTACCCTTTGAAAATCTATTATAACCCACAAAAACCCTTGATTTGTATCCATAATATGCATTCCTTTGAGTAATGGAGATAAAGATGAAGACATAAGCTTATGGAAAGAAGTAGTTATAGGATGTAATGAATGGTAAGTAATTAGAACTTATTTTAATTATGGTTACTTAAGAATAAAGATGCTTGTTATTTCTTGATCTTTTGAATTGAGTGCTCTTATTATTCTTTGTTATTTTGATTTCATAGTTGCATTGATTTTTAATATGTGTATGCATTCAAAGTTTTTGAAAGGATTAAACTAAGAAAGATTTTATGGAATTTTGATATGCATTAGTTTAGGATTATAGGGTCTTTTTTGTGCTCTAGTCTAGTACGTTTTTTTTTTTCATACTAGTTTGCTAGGGACTAGCAAAGATTTAGTGTGGGGGAATTATGATCGAGCTAAAAACAACCCTATTTTTATGATCATTTTTCTATGATTTTTACCATTTATATGTGTATTTTAACCCTATTTTATAAGTATTTGTGTTTTTAGGTCTTGAAGACAAGAAAAGTGGAAACTTATAGTTTTTCACTCTTTTTGGAGCTATTTTGATGACTTTTTACTCAAATATGGACTTAGCAATTTTAAGCATGGATTTAGAGATTCGAAGTTTGTGATTGAAGATTTATTGAAGATAATTTGAAAATTTGAAGACTATTGAAGAATTATCTCAAGAGGCAAGAATTGAAGATTGGATCTTTAATTGCGAAGGATTGAAGATAAGCCATGAATAAGCCCGAAAGCTAAGGTATTTTGGATATTTTATATGGGATAATACTCAGCCCATATAAGGCCATAATTGGAATTAAAAACCCAATTAATTCCGCCTATATCCAAGGAAATATCCAATTCCCGCTTATTCCCGCTTCTAGTCCTAACAGGATTAGAATTCAGTGCAGTCTCGGTAGAAAAATCATAACTTTCTGCTCAGATGTCTGTTTTAGACCCATGAGTAGGCGTTGGAAAGCTAACTCCGAGATATACAACTTTCCTTTGAAATCCAAGGCCCAGTTCTGCCATCTTCAAGCCCAAAATCTCCGTCGAATTTCCTACACAAATCCAAAATTTTTCAGGATCCTATTTTGACTAGGATTTTGGTTATATGAAGACTTTTAAGTCAACTTGGAGACCAAGTCAGCCTCTAAACCGTCCTAGACTCCTATCCTACTTAGAACACCTTATGTAACATAGATCACATACCTTCACATACCAATTCACAATCATAATTTTAGATTTATTTTTCTTCTAGTTCTAGTTTTTAGGCTAAGGGTGCCGCCACCCTCTCTAACCATAGATGGGTGCGACATACCTAGGGATTTTGCAAGGAGATTCCACCCCTCCAAGGTCTTATAAGTTTTCTTAAGTCTCTTATGGATTTAGGAAAATCCATGAGTAGCTAAATTCTTAATACTTCTTATCCTTTGGTGAATTCAATCAATTAATATGGTGACATTTCTGTTCTTATAATTTGGTATTTTGTTTTTGATAGATAGCATGTTAAACTCTGTTTTATTACACGATCTTGATTTTTATTGATTGATAACGGCCGATAAAAAGGTAATTTGAGGGATCGTTGGCTAAATCAAACAATATTGTTGACGCATGAGTTTGATTGTTTGTAGCAAATTGATGACGATTGACGTCGCGTCAATGGGTTTTGCATGCCAGTGATTTGATTTATTTGATTGTTGTATGGTTTTACTTGTTAAGCATGTGTGAAAGAACTAATAATAGTTGTTCTTAATGCTTTGTTTCCTAGCAAATCTTAAGCCTTGGCGGGTAATTGATTAGTTAAGAAATAAAAGGGTGAAATAAGTCTTGACCGAGATTTCACTAAATAGCATATTAGGGTTTCCCTAGGCCAGTTATCATCATGGATTTAATATTGAATTAATCTTTTAAATCAAGGATCCGTAATTAATTTGATTGTTTTCTACCATTGGAGAAGAAGTATGATTTCTTAATATTGTTCTCCTTACTAATTGACATAGATTTAGATTTAATTTACTTTGCTTTATTTTTAGTTTAATTGTTTTCTTTTTAATTAATTTTTTCAATCCCCTGTTTTTATGCAAAACTTTTGAGAGATTTTTTTGAGGATTGCATCTTTAGATAAGTCTATTCCCTTTCTCTGTGGGATCGACCCCTGCTTGCCCTATCTACTTAGTTAGGATTTTGTGGGGATTATTTTTATGATTGCTGACGACCGATCATCATCAGTATTCCCACTAGAATCTAGGTTGAAATCTCCTTCCTCTTCACTCAAAAGCTCACCATGCTCATTGAAATACATCACCTTCTTATTCACACAATCTCTAGCATAGTGACCAAATCCTTGACACTTAAAACACTTAATGCGAGTCCTA
Source organism: Corchorus olitorius (assembly GCA_001974825.2). Taxonomy (NCBI): domain Eukaryota; kingdom Viridiplantae; phylum Streptophyta; class Magnoliopsida; order Malvales; family Malvaceae; genus Corchorus; species Corchorus olitorius. Next base: position 20,751 of record AWUE01015096.1, on the reverse strand, counting down.
GATGATGAACTTGAAGAACCCTTACTTTCAATTTTAAGACTTACAAACTCTTTTTTTGCACTCCCCTTCTCCTTGAATGGTGTTCTCTCATCTTTCCTAATAGGAGTTTTCCATGAGCTACTTGATGATGTGAAACTCTTCCTGGCCAAATGAACTTCATTAGCAAAGGCATCCATACTTTGCACTAGATTTTGCAACAAAGTTGCCAAATCAGTTTGATTTTCTCAAGCTTTTATAGGGTTAGTAAAATAAAGAAAATCCTCACAAAGACACACACACACACACACGTGTTTACCACAATTTGCTCTCGTGTTTGCACTCAACCTATAGGGGTTTGGCCCAGCCTATAATCACTCTTGATGATCTCACACAATCTACCTTTTACCATTCCTTTTAGCTTCAATAAGCCTAATAAGAACAACTTGTAATGATCAATTCGCTCTTCTCGTGACCTACTTGTGGAACAAACAATTAGTAGCAAAAACTTAATGTGAATTAAAAGATAAGTGATCTAGAATAACCAAACCAAACTTGAAGACTCCAATTCGATGTAGATAGTCTCAATTTGCTGCCAATTTGTTCAATCAACAACCAAATTACAAAGTCCCAAATTCAAGCTCTTAGAAGACTAATTTGAAACCCAAGAACCCTAATTTGAATTCAATGAGCTCCAAACTGAAATCCTTCAAATTACAACTTCAATTGCAGCAGTAGCTTCCCAAAATCCTTAAACACACTTTCAATTTCTCAAATTAAGGTCAAATTGCAACCCTAATCAAGAAATCCCCAAATAAACTCCAAAACCATAATCCCAAAATAACCTCCAAATCCACAAAAAATTTTTTTTATTTTTTGAATTTTCGCTATTTTTCTATGGAAGATAATAGTCTAAAAACCCTAAATCTAAAATTTCAAGCAATTCGCACCACTAACGAATGCAGAACAAAAATCCGAAATCCTACCTCCGATTTTTTTTTTTTAATTTTTCAGTATTTTTGGATAAAACCTTGATGTATAAGAACTCCAAATCTCAAATTTCAAGGCAATCAACCCACTGATGAATCTAGAACAAGAATCACAAGTTTCTGAATTTTTGATTTTGTACCTTGCGATATGAACTTGATGGAGGAAAAACTTGATGAATGATGGATAGAAGGATAGATTTAACCGATTGAAGATGAAAACCTATGCTCTGATTACCAATTGATACGAATCTAGTTGTGATAGATTCAAATCTACCCTTGAAATCCTCCAAAGATCAAACTTAAAAACACCAATTTCTAGACTTGATGAAATTGATAAACCTAACCAAGCTCTCTTCTTCCTTCGTTGGCCTTAGATGATTAATTAGACCTGCAATTAACAACCAACAGCGTAAACCTCGGGTGGGGTTAAATTCGAAAATACAAGAATATTGTTTCGGATACTAATCTTAATGATAATCCCGATTTTGGGTGGAGCAAGACTAATAGCTTTGGCGTGTTGAGCGGTGTAGATAAGGGTTTGATGGATATCCCAGAAGGTTCAAAAATTGTAAGGTGGAGTCTAAGTGTTAAGGAGTCTAAAGATCACAAGATTCACAAAAAACTAAGTAATCACTACCTAATTATTTGCTAGGACTCTACAAGATTGAAGAAATCCTAAGTGTAGACACCCATTTTTGTCCATATCCTTTCATTTTTAATCAATTTATTTCTTAATTGGCATTAGGATCACCTAGGGGTCATTCGGTCATTGGCACATTCGGGGGCATTTTAGTCAATTGCACATTCGGGGGCATTTTGGTCATTTGTGCATTTAGAGGGGCATTTTGGCCATTTGGTCCCCTACTTGTTTAAGTTGGCATGTTCATGTTAGCATTTTGCTTTCGTAGTTGGCCTTTAGATTGCATTCACTAGAAAAGCCAAAAATATTCGCATCTTAGTTTTTGATTAATAATTTGGTCATTTATTTCAAATACAAGGTCATTTGGGAAATCCCATTCGATTTGTATTAATTTAAATGAACCTGAATAAATTGAATTTGCATTTTTTTTTTTTTGCTTTTTGCATTTCGTGGCATATTAATAAAATAATGAAATACCAAGATTGGAAATTACAAAATCAAAAAAGGGGAAGCAAGCAGTTTGTTAATCCATTTGCATTTTTGGTTTCACGTTTAGCTTTACATACATGTCTTTCTTTGAAAGACATAAAAACACCAAAAAGAAGTTACATCCTCATTTGCATTTTACAACTATTTAAGAGTTGGAAAGAAATAGGACCCAGGAGCCATTCCCTGAGAGATTTCCTTTGCTTCTTGGTTCCTTACTTCGAGTTCTTACTCACGGGATCAAGACTCTTACCCCAAATGAGCACCAAATGGTCTCAAAAATGGTAATTTCACAGCCTGCAGATGCAAAGCAAAATCAAGTCAGTTAGTAATTTGGCCGAGATCCCCAAACATCACCCACCAGTCCAGTAAAGAGAGTTGTCTATAGAGTAGAAAGGGCATAACAAGAAAGAATCCTAGACACACTACATGAGGCATTGAGAAGAGGAAGAGGCAGGGAGCAAGAAAAGGAGGCATTTATCAATTTATCAGCATCCGTTTTGACACATATGTGCTCATGATTCCAGTTGCACCTCACACTTATGCACACATGACAATAGACATTTTTTTTACATGCGTTAGCAAGTAAGCAGTTGGCATTTTAGCAGGACAAGAGACGTTTTCTACAACATGTTTTTGAACCATGTCCTACAGCCACATTACAGTATACAGTTCATTCATGATTAACATTATGCCAGCGAATGGGTCAATGGAACAAGGTTTGCTAGCAGATAAGGATTCACAGAGAAAGTGTATGAGGCAGCAATTCATCAAGCGAAGGAGGCTTAATCACTGAAGAGGTCAACATGCTTAAAAGGAAAGGGCATCACTGGGTCCAAATTCATGAGTTCAAAGCAAAGCACAGGCATATTCATTGTTCAATAAATCAGAATGTTAAAATACGGAATCAATCCATGTCAAGATGATCAAAATTAGCTGCAAGAGGACAACAAAGCAGTTGCACATGGGAGTCCGATGCATTCAAAATATTGATGTGATTATGTGCAGTGAAATTAAATGAAGTAAATTACAATATCACAATTAACAAGGCAGAATCATATATGATCAAGCATATCAGTAGAAAAGACATACGATTTAGTGTGCAAACAATTCAATTCCAAACAGTTGCTAACTGATAATACCTCAAGAAATTCCTTGGCTAGCTCCTGATCCTAATTTTGACCTACACTAAAAGACAAGGGAGGTTGTTAGAGAAAAGAGGAGAAAGGGGGGAAGAATCTGTTGATTAAAAGGGGAAATAAAAGGGGAAGTTCTTATGGGGAATGGACAGGCTGGCTAGATCTTATCGGCAGACTCTCATTGTCCCTCTCTACACACACACATTTCCTCACACACCCTCTGATTCTCAATAACAGATTCTTCACCCTGATTCTCTCACACTTCCCTCCCCATTTTTTACACACACTGATCTCCGGATCGCTCCTCCTTTCTCTCTCTCTCACAGACTTCACACCAAAAAGATATTCATCTCATCATCTCTCAAATTCGCTCTCCGCAAACACTCTCGCTCTCCTCAGGCTACACCAACCCTCTCCCCCCCTGAACCACACACATACGCTCATTGCAAAATTCTATCCTTTTTTTGCATTCTTCACAATCCCTTCATTCTCTTCTCTCCACACACACTAAAATAAAAAATCTCACCATTCACACCCCCATTTCAGTAGCAATCAAGAACAAAAAATACACAAAAAAATTCAGTCTTGGACTCTCTCGATCAAAAATGAACACCCACTCTCATTTCACCCTTTCATTTGATATGCACATACATTGAATTCAAAACAAAAATAGAGGCTTACCTTACTGAAATTTTCGAATCCATTTGAAGGGAGCTTGAATATCTTGCTGACCTTCGCTCGCTCTTCAAAAACTCTGTTTTCGAGGGTTCATGAGAGTTTGAATCGAAGCTTGAAAGGAGAGCTAAGGTTTCGGGTTAGAGTGTAAGATGAAGGGATAGAAAAAAAGAAGGTTTTAGCTTCGGTTAGGTTAGTGTTTTGTCAAGGGTTCGAAGGTTTCGAGGTGGAGTTTAGCGAAAGGGAAGGCAAAGGGTTGATCGGGGTTCGGGTTGGTGAGTGAAAACATTGGGATGGCGGCGCTGGCTTGGTGAATTGAGGCCTGGTCCGATGCACAGTTTGGAAGAAGAAGAAAGCGTCGAGTGAGGAAGGTTTGAAGGAAGAAGAAGCAGCGAAAAAAGAGGGTTTTTATTAATAACCCTCATCGAGCCGAACGACGCCGTTTTATTGGTAAGGTTTTTTTTTCTTTTTTTAATTTAGTCCTTTAGATTATGAGCTTATGCGAATTGGTGCCCCTGTTTACTATTTCGGTCAATTTAAGGCTTGTTTTTTGGTGTTTTATGTTTTTAATTGAATTGAAGTTGGGTCAATTATGAATATTCATGTGTTTTTGATAATTTGGTCTAAAAGGTGTCACCTTGATGTGTAAAGTGATGAATATGTTTATGATTTTCGATTTCTAGTCTAAAGTAATTGTTTCTTTGTTAATTAGGTATGGAAATTGGGATTTAGGCTAAAGGTGGAATTTTTAGTGAAAATTGTGTTTATTCATAACAAATTGATTTTGAGATCTTGATGTTTAAGTTGAAAGTAATTTAAATGGATTTCACAATTTCAAATTGAGTTAATTTGGATTTGAAAAATTGAGGTTTTTGACTTAAAGCTATAAATTTTTTCCTTAAATTAAAAATGACTTGAGGATGATATGTTAAGACACTTTGGGTCATTTTTAATTCTTGAAAAAAAAAACAAAGCTTGGAGTTAAAAACCTAATTTTCCAAATTTGAAAATAACTTGAAAGAAATTGGCGAATCCTTTTAAATGCCTTTTAATTTGAGAATTAAGATTTTTAGTCTAAAGATTTGTTTTCCAAAAAAATAGATTCAATTATGGTGTAAGCCTATCTCATGGTCCATATCCTCATTCATTTAAATTCAATTTGTTCTTGCTTTTGGTCCTTGATTTCGAATTTGCATCTTGATTTGTTTGTATGCCTCCTGAATTTCGCTAATGATTTTGTTAGTGTGCAGAAAAGGTCCCCAGTAGACCCAGTCCGACCTATAAGTTTATGTTTCTTTTAGTTATTATTAATTTGTTAATTTGGTCTAGTCGGGCCTTGTTTTGTAATAAGTTAGTAAAGTAGACTTAATTGCATGCATAACATATTTACTTGTCAATGATTATATCAGTCTGCATATCATACCACCTTAATTCAGTTAATGACTATAACCCTTCCGAAGAAGGGGCATTCAGTGAGTGATCGAGTTTTCGGGACCACTAAATGTCTCCGAGGATGAGACGGCTCTTTTCGAGATGCATCGGGGTTCCGAGCATATATCCCGGGAAGTGCTTTCGAAAACCCGGGTTACGTGAATTAACCTTAATAATTGGACTTTGCATTCATCAATTGCATACATGCATTAATTTAGAGATAGAAAAAGGAAAAATCAGAAAATCAAAAGAAGCAATAAAAGGTGTTTTCAAAAAATGCTTTTTTTCCTCAAATCATGTTCTCTTATTCAATTTTCAAAAATCAAGAAATGGGTAATTTAAAAGATTTCAAGGTAAGCATTTTAAAAAAAAATGTTTTTTTAATTAAAGCAACTCGAAAGAAGATTTTGGAAATTAATAAAATTGATCAAGTTTTCCAAACTCAAAAATGAAAAAAGATTTTATCACAACCTTTTCAAAATTTCTTCCCGGTGCGGAAGACTCAACAATAGAACAAACAGTGAAAGAGAATCGAGACAGAATTGATCGACGATGTTCGATTATATTCTTTGTAATTCTCGACATTTGGTTTCAAAAATGGTTTTATTTTCTTTTTATAACTTTTTTCTAATAATAATCAAGATTAGGATTAAAAGCAACCAACTTTTCTTTTCGACCCATTAGATCTAGTTAGACTAATAGGTACCGTCACTTGACAGGCGCTTCAGGGGTGCTGATCCTTCCCTGGGCGTAATCGACTCCCGAACCTAGATTTAGGTTACAAAGATCGGACCTTAGGTTTAGTGGGTCCATTGTCGAGCTATGGACTTTACTTAGCTTAAGTGACCTTTAGGTGACTAATCACACCTTAGAATTTTGATTAGTGGCGACTCTATCCTTTCCCAACGTCGTCTCGTCAGGGTTCCCTGAACCCGAACGTTTCGACACTAAGTATGTTCAAACTAGAACAATTAAGCTAATCTCACAAAAAGAGAATACTAAATCTGATTTATGAATTAAATTGTGTTTACAAGAGGTATTCGAACCCTTATATAGTGATAGGGTTGACCAAACAACAAAATAAAACCCTATGGGGCGTCCAAACATAAGGGCTACGTAAAACTAGTCCAAGCCCAACAAGGAAAAGGAAACAAAAGACAGAATTAAACAAGGATTGGACTTAATTAAACAAGGCCCAACCCAAATAACATCCAAACTTAAAAATAAGCTAAACTAAGATAAGATAAAGCCTCAATAGGCCGATTGGAACAAAACAAGCCCAATTAGGTTGAAATCGCAATAAGGGTAATGAACTTGACTTCATGCGATTTCCCCTTGCTCAAATCATCTCCAAATGTCTCTAATTGAACTTCAATGGACTTCATGTCATCAAGATGAGTTCGAAGAAAGCCCATAAGTGCATCCTTGAACCTTTTAGCTCTTGTTCTTGTCATAGGACCTTCAGGCAAGCTCAATGGATCAAATGGCACCATCTTAAGCTTTGGTGCAAGTCCATCTTGATCTACATGGTCTCCTTGCATCTTCATGCCTCCATGTAGGCCATGCAAATCCTTTCCTTGCTCTCCATGCATATCCTCAAGTCCATGGTAAGCCTTGGGCGCATCACACTGCCCGGCCCTGGGCGACCCTAGGCTGTTTTTGAGGCCTTTTTCTGATGCTGCCCGCTAGCGGGTATACCCACCTGCCCCTGGGTGCCATAAGAAACTTCAATTAAGTTTCAAAACAAGCAAAGTGATGAGCTTGACCTTGGGTGGTTTTTTCTTGCTCAAATCATCTCCAAATGTGTGATCAATTAATTTTGATCGAGTCAAAATTAACCCTATTTTTATGATCATTTTTATGCTTTTTGCTATTTTTTATGTGTGATTTAACCCTATTTTGCAAGTATTTGTGTTTTTAGGTCTTGACTAAAAAGAAAAGTGGAAACTTGTTTTTTTCACTATTTTTGGAGCTAATTTGATGACTTTTGTCACAATATGGACTTAGCAATTTAGAGTGAAGATTTGGAGATTCGAAGTTCGTGATTCAAGATTTATTGAAGATAATTAGAAGAATTGAAGACCATTGAAGAATTATTTCAAGAAGCAAGAATTGAGGATTGAGTTTAAATCGCGAAGGATTGAAGATTTGCTATGAAGAAGCTTTGAAGACATGAAATTTTGGATATTTTATATGGGTTAATACTCAACTTATATGAGCCCATAATTGGAGTTAAAAACCCAATTGGTGCCGCACAACCCAAAGAATATATCAAATTCCCGCATACTAGTCCTAGTTGGATTAGGATTCAACGCAATCTCAATAATAAGGCCATAACTTTCTACTCAGAGCTCGAAATAAGGCTTGTGAGTAGGCGTTGGAAAGCTAACTCTGAGATCTACAACTTTTCTTTGAAGCTCAAAGCCCCGTTCGGCCATCTTCAAGCCCGAAATCGCTGACGAATTTGCTGTGTGATTCCAGAATTTTCTAGAGTTTGAGTTTCACTCTGATTTCTAGGAAGACTTTTAAGCCAACTTGGAGACCAAGTCAGCCTGTAAACCATCCTACACCCTTCCTAAGTCTATATGGAGTCTAATTAGTCCACTATGAATAGTCACCTTATGTAACACAAATCACAATCTCTCATACAATTTTCTTTTCATCTATTTTTCTAGATTTTCTTCTAGTTTTAGGCTAAGGGAGTCGACACCCTCTCTTTGCATAGAGGGGTGCGGCAAACTTAGGGTTTTGCAAGGAGGATTCTGCCCCCCTTCAAGTCCTGTAAGATTTCTTATGCCTCTCATGGATTTGAAAAATCCATGAATAATTAAATTCTTAATATTTCTTATCCTTTGGTGAATTTAATCAATTAATTATGGTGAGATTTGTGTGCTTATAATTTGATGTTTGTTCTTTATAAATAGTTATTTAATTTCTGTTTTAACTTTATGATCTTGATGATTGTGGATTTAGAACTGCAGCTATTGATATGATTGGATAGATCTATTGTTAAATCAAGCTTAGATGAACCAAGTCAAGTTTGATTGCGTAAAAACATTGGAAGTGAAGGACCCAATTCCCTCCAAGGGATTAATTAACCTTGTTGTTTAACGGCAATAAGTTTCGTTATACTTGTTATGCATGTGTAAAAAACATATAATTGTTCTTAATGCTTTGTTCTTATCAACTGTGAGGCTGGACCAAGGCAATTGGTTGTTAAGAATAAAAGGGAAAATTTAAGTTGGACCAAGGTAATTTTATCTAATATACATGTTAGGGATTTCTTGCGAAATATCTCTAGACCAATTATTAATCAAGAATAAAATATTCAATTCATCTTTTAAATCAATGATCTATAGTTAATTTGATTGATTTCTACCATTGGAGAAGAAGTATGCTTTCTTATTATTATTTTCTTTATTAATTGCCATAAATTTAGATTTAATTTACTTTGCTTTATTTTTAGTTTAATTGTTTTCTTTATAATTAATATCTTTAATCCCCTGTTTTTGAGTAATTCTTTTGAGTGATTCTTGAGAAGTTTTTATCCTTTGGATAAGTCTATTCCACTTCTCTGTGGGATTCAACTCCTACTTTCCCTATCTACTTAGTTAGGTTTTTGTGGGGATTATTTTTATGATTGCTGACGACCGATCAAACTTCGATAGACTTCATATCTTCAAGATAGGTTCGAACAAAGCCCATGAGTGTATCCTTGAACTTCTTGGCTCTTGATCTTGTCATTGGACCATCAGACAATCTCAATGGATCAATTGGCATCTTGTTGAGCTTTGGTGCAAGTCCATCTCGATCTTCATGGTTTCCTTATATCTTCATGCTTCCATGCAGCCCATGCATATCCTCTCCATGCTTTCCATGATCATGATCAGCATTGGGCGCATCATCCCCTCCACCTTGAAGAAGATTTGTCCTCAAATCTGCATCATTATCAAAAAGAGACAAGTCAGCAACATTAAAGGAACCACTTATATAATCATACTCACTGGGAAGATCCAGCTTGTAGGCATTGTTGTTAATTCTCTCCAACACTTGGAGTGGACCATCTCCACGTGGTAAAAGCTTAGATCTCCTTTTCTCTGGAAATCTCTCCTTCCTTAAGTGCAACCACACCCAATCTCCAGGCTCAAAGATTACTTCCTTGCGTCCCTTGTTAGCCATCTTCATGTAATGTTGTGTTTTCTTCTCAATGTTGGCACACACCTTCTCATGAAGATCTCTAACAAATTCAGCCTTTCTTTTGCCATCCATGTCAACTTGCACACTCAAAGGTAAACTCATCAAATCCAAAGGAGTCAAAGGGTTAAAACCATACACAATTTCAAAAGGATTCCTCCCAAGTTTCTTAAGTTAATTTTAATTAAAGCCCCAAGCAAGGTAGATAAAGTTCTATTAACAACTTCGTGTTTGTCCATCTGTTTGAGGATGACATGTTGTCAAAAACATCAATTTCGTCCCTAGCTTATTCCATAAAGTCCTCCAAAAGTGACTTAAGAACTTAGTATCTCTATCGACACAATGGTTCTAGGCATTTCATGTAACCTAACAATTTCCCTAAAGAACAAGTCTGCTACATTAATGGCATCATCGGTCTTATAACATGCAATAAAATGTGCCATTTTAGAAAACCTATCAACCACAAAAAAGACAGAATCCCTCCCCCTTTTAGACCTAGGCAACCTTAACACAAAGTCCATACTAATGTGTGTCCAAGGTTCATGAGGAATAGGTAAAGGGGTGTACAATCCATGAGGATTAGATGTAGACTTAGCTTGCTTATAAACAATATAGCTAGAAACATGCTTTTCTACATCATGTCGCATCTTAGGCCAAAAGAAGTGTTCATGCAAGATTTCATATGTTATATCAACACCAAAATGACCCATCAAACCCCCCTCATGCGATTCCCTCAATAGTAACTCATGCATAGATCAAGATGGAATACATAATATAGATTCTTTAAACAAAAATCCAGCATGCATATAATACTTTCCAAAACCAGATTTCACACATGCCTTATTGATTTCACTAAAGTAAACATCCATAGCATACAAGTCTTTAATATACTCAAATCCTAGAAATTTAGATTCAAGTGTGGAAAGCAACACATACCTCCTTGATAATGCATCAGCCACTACATTCTCCTTACCTTTCTTATATCGCACAACGTAAGGAAAAGACTCTATGAACTCCATCCACTTAGCATGCCTCTTGTTCAACTTTTGTTGGCCCTTCAAGTACTTCAAACTCTCATGGTCTGTATGAATCACGAATTCTTTAGGCCACAAGTAGTGTTGCGAAGTTTGCAATGCACGAACAAGTGCATACAACTCCTTGTCATAGGTTGGATAGTTCAATGCAGCCCCGTTCAACTTCTTACTAAAGTAGGCTACGAGTTTCCCTCCTTGCATGAAAACAGCTGCAATACCTACACCAGAAGCATCACATTCAATTTCAAATGTGGAAGTAAAATCAGGTAAAACAAGTAAAAGGGCGTTAGTAGGCTTAGTCTTTAATGTGTCAAACACCTCTTGTTCTTCTGGACCCCATTTGAATGGTGCATTCTTCTTCATCACACTTGTTATAGGTGCTGCCAAGGTGTTAAAGTCCTTAACAAACATCATATAAAATCCAGCCAAGCCATTGAATGATCGAACTTGACCAACATTGGATGGTATTGGCCAATCTTTGATGGCTTTGATCTTGTCTTCATCTACTTCAATGCCCTGCGCACTCACAACAAAACCAAGGAAAACAAGACTATTTGTGCAAAAGGTGCACTTCTTAAGATTAGCATACGACTTTTCAACCCTAAGTACATCCAATACACAACACAAATGCTCTAAATGGTCCTCTAAAGTGCGGCTGTACACAAGTATATCATCAAAGTAGACAACTACAAACTTGGCAATAAAAGCTCTTAAAACATGCTTCATTAGCCTCATAAAAGTACTAGGTGCATTTGTCAATCCAAAAGGCATAACTAACCACTCATACAATCCAAGTTTAGTTTTAAAGGCAGTCTTCCATTCATCACCTCTTTCATGCGAATTTGATGGTACCCACTTTTAAGATCAATCTTAGAAAATAAACAAGCACCATGCATATCATCTAACATATCATCAAGTCTAGGTATAGGATGACGATACTTAACTGTTATGTAGTTGATAGCTCGACAATCAACACACATTCTCCAAGTTCCATCTTTCTTTGGAACAAGTAGTACAGGAACAATACATGGAGAAAGGCTTTCACGCACATAACCCTTTTCAAGCAACTCTCCAACTTGTTTTCCCAACTCCTTAGTCTCATCAGGATTTCTTCTATAGGCTGGCCTATTGGGAATTTGTGATCCAGGGATTAAATCAATTTGATGTTCAATCCCTCTAATGGGTGGTAATCCACTAGGAATTTGCTCTGAAAATACATCTGCAAATTCATTCAAAAGAGAAACAATATTGCTTGGAAGATTGCCAGCCAAGTTTTTAGTACTCATTATTGTATTTGAAAACAAGAATAAGATCATGTAAGACTTCTCATGCAAAGCTCTCTTAATCTCACTCTTAGTAGCTAACATACACTATTTGCTAACTTTCCTAGAGTTCTCTTTCTTTTCACCCAAAACAACCCTAGTTTAAATGCCATAATCATCCACTTTATGTTTGGGTTTACCCCTTTCTTGATCCCTAAATTCAGCATCCAATTTAGCAAAATCCTCTCGCAATTTCAATTGATCTTTTAAAGCTTCTTGAGGTGATAAAGGAATTAAAGTAATAGGTACCTTATTGTGGACAAATGTGTATCTATTTGTGTCTGCATCATGATTCACATTGTTGTCAAATTGCCATGGCCTCCCAAGCAACACATGACAAGCTTGCATTGGTAAAACATCACACAACACGTCCTCTTTGTACCCGCCAAGAGAAAGTGAAACCAAAACTTGTTTCTTAACCCTAATTTCTTCTCTATCATTGAACCAACCTAAGCTATAGCGTTTCAGATGTTTCAAAGTAGGTAGTTGTAACTCCCTCACTAAATAGACACTAGCTATATTGGTACAACTCCCTCCATCTATAATCACACTACTTGGTTTTCCATTCACATAACATCTAGTGTGAAATAGATTCTCCCTTTGATTCTGAACATCACCCTTCACATAGGCATTCAAGGTTCTCCTAGCCACCAAGCTTTTAAGTGGAGCCAACTCTTAACCATCATCATCATCAATTGCAGCCTCATCATCATCCCTTTCATCATCCCCATTCCCACTAGAATCTAGGTTGAAATCACCTTCCGCTTGGTGCCATACGACCTCAAGGTTGTAGTACGAGCTATAGGAGTAACAAGAGTAGTATAAGCTGCAGGAGCCAATCTCTTGGGAATCCTGGTGGTCTCTGTAGCAGTAGAGTCCCGGAGTCTTTTTCGGGAAGGAGTCTTCTTAGGAGAAACCAATACCTTCTTCGTCTTTGGGAGAGGCTCTTTAAAAACGGCTTTTGGGGTCTACAGCAACTAATTCTTGAGAGGAGCATCTTCAGGATCCACACCAAGCGAAGGCTTAGTCAAATATTTTTCTTGCCATAATTGTGCTGCCTCATCAGCAAAGTCCCCAATCCCTCCAGTTGTCAGAATGTACTTTCGGGGAGGATAGGGGCATGTTTCCCTAAACAACCCAATGAGAGCCTTGCCGTTCAAAGACACCGCATAGCCTATGTCGAAGAACATACTCCTTCTGAGTATATGTGGGATGAAGCCTTAGATTCATGTGCTGGCCTGGGGGAGGTATGACAACTGACAGAGGTGTCCCTGCAGTGAATTAATCAAGATTGGCCAAGACTTTGAGCCAATGATCAATCATGGCAGAAGTCATGACAAGCTTGGCGCTATGACCCATGAAAGCCATCGTCTTACGACTCTGAACGTCTTCAAGCTGGGCGCTCCGCAGGAATCGCCGCATTCCAACAGCCCAAGAACCGAGAGCAGGAGTAGGAGCAGGGATATGAAGAGGCAAGTCCTGGTCAAACCCAAACGGTCTAGCTGCTCTATGGGGATTATAGCTAATTGTTCCCCAACCACCATCAAGAGACAATATAGGCAGGTAGTAAGGGCAAGAGCACACCATGGCCTCGATAGTGTCAATATCTGTGCCCAACATAGGCAGATCTGTGGCAGAAGAGCCCTAGCCAACCACCAGCTAAGCACTAACTGGAGGGGTCAACACATACCGAGGAGAAGGGACACCACCTGGGAAACTCACATAGGACCTTGATCGAGCCAAAATAAACTCTATTTTTATGATCATTTTCCTATGCTTTTTGATATTCTTATGTGTGATTTAACCTTATTTTGCAAGTATTTGTGTTTTTAGGTCTTGAAGACAAGAAAAGTGGAAAGTTGTTGTTTTTCACTATTTTTGGAGCTAAATTGATGACTCTTTGCACAAATATGTACTTAGCAATTTGGAGTGAAGATTTAGAGATTCGAAGTTTGTGATTGAAGATTTATTGAAGATAATTTGAAGCTATGAAGACTATTGAAGAATTATTTCAAGAAACAAGAATTGAGGATTGAGTTTAAATCGCGAAGGATTGAACATAAGCTATGGAGAAGACCCTGAAGCCCGGAAGCCTTGGAATTTTGGATATTTTATATGGGATAATACTCAGCCCATATAAGCCCACAATTGGAGTTAAAATCCCAATATGTGCCACACAAGCCCAAGGAAATATCCAATTCCCGCATATTCTCGCATACTAGTCCTAGTTGGAATAGGATTCAGCGCAGTCTCGGTAAAATGACCATAACGTTCTGCTCAAACCTTCGAATTAGGCCTGTGAGAAGGCGTTGGAAAGCTAACTCTGAGATATACAACCTTTCTTTGAATCCCAAAGCCCAGTTCTGACATCTTCAAGCCCGAAATTGACGTCGAAATTACTGTGCGATTCCAGAATTTTTCAGGATCCTATTTTCACTTGGATTTCAATTCTAGGAAGACTTTTAAGCCAACTTGGAGACCAAGTCAGCCTCTAAAACGTCTTAGAGTCATATCCTAAGTATAATTGGAGTCTTTAGGTTATTTTTCCACTATAAATACCCACCTTATGTAACCCCAGAAAACAATCTCTCATAATTCTATTCTTCTACCTTTCTTAGTTTTGTTTTTTCTCTAGTTTGAGGTCTAGGGTGCCGCACCCTCTCTTTGCATAGAGAGGTGTGGCAACTCTAGGGATTGCTAAGGGAGGATTTCGCCTTCAAGTTTTGCAAGTTTTCTTAAGCCTCTCATGGATTTAGATAAATCCATGAGTAGCTAAATTCTTAATATTTCTTATCCTTAGGTGAATCTAATCAATTAATTATGGTGAGATTTGTGTGCTTATAATTTGATGTTTGTTCTTGATTGATAGTTTTCTAATCTCTGTTTTAATTTTATGATCTTGATGATTATGGATATATATGGCCATTATTGATGTAATTGGATAGATCTATAGTTAAATCTAAGCTTTGAGTGAGAACTTGAGCTTGATTGTGTGGTAACAAATTGGATTCGTTGAGAAACGGTTCAATGAGATTGGTTTACCTTATTGATGTTGTTTAATGGCAACAAGTGTGGTTTTACTTGTTAACCTTGTGTGAAAAATAATTGCTCTTAATGCTTTGTTCTTGGCAACCTTCCACCCTGAGAAGGAAGTTGGTTGTTAAGTAATAAAAGAGATAATTTAACCTGAGAAGGATCCTTATCTAAAATACATGTTAGAGTTTCCCTAAACCAATTATCATCAAGAATAAAACATTAAATTCATCTTTGAAATCAATGATCTGTATTTAAATTGATTGATTTCTACCATTGGAGAAGAAATATGCTTTTTTATTATTGTTTTCTTTCTTAATTGCCATAGTTTAGATTTAATTTACTTTGCTTTGTTTTTCGTTTTATTGTTTTCTTTTTAATTGTTATTTTTAATCCCCTGTTTTTAAGCAAATCTTTTGAGAAATTCTTAGAGATTTTATCTTTTGGATAAGTCTATTCCCCTTCTCTCTGGGATTCTACCCCTACTTGCCCTATCTACTTAGCTAGGTTTTTGTGGGGATTATTTTTTATGTTTGCTGACAACTGATCATAAATTTTGGCGACATTGCCGGGGAGGGAAGGAAAGGACTAATCCTAAGGATTTTCTCTTGATTCTGCGTTTTTAATTTAAAAAAAAATTGTTTTTCTCTTATTTTGTTTTTGCGTATTTAGAAAAATTTTTTTAATTTTTGCTTTTTTAACTTAAAAAAATTTCCTGCCTTTTACGTTAAAAACAATTTGTTGTTTTCCGTTTCCAATTTTAATTTTTGTTTAAAAACTTTTACTACTAATTTTTCTTTTGAGTTTTTGTTTTTATAGAAAGAGATACAATGAAGTGAAAATCAATGGAGTGTTCTGATCAAGAGGAGATTATTTCTTGTCGACAACTGCCTGGTGAACACTGGTATCAATATTGGAAAAGACACAATGCAATATGCAGATTCTATATTGACTATGATTTACCTCAAGCGGAGTTACTCCCGAGTTTCTATGATGGGTTGTCTCACTCAGATCGAGCCATAATTGATGCCGCTAGTGGAGAGCAAGAAATTCTTACGGAGTAAGAAGCAAAATTGCGAATGTGCACGACCAAAAATAGATCGACGATTGCGAGCAACTACCAGAAGAGCGTTTGCACCAATATTGGGAGAGATTCAACAAAATATGCGATAGCCATCCAAACCATGGATATTCTAAGCAAATCCTTA
The DNA here is from genome assembly GCA_001974825.2 of Corchorus olitorius. Classification (NCBI taxonomy): domain Eukaryota; kingdom Viridiplantae; phylum Streptophyta; class Magnoliopsida; order Malvales; family Malvaceae; genus Corchorus; species Corchorus olitorius. Next base: position 4,624 of record AWUE01015096.1, on the reverse strand, counting down.
TAGGGTATTTCTATACTAATCTAGAACCTTTTGATATGTACAAGATAGAAATAGCCAGTGGTGGATGTCATATGCATAGTGAATCTTTCTTTTCAAAAACTTTTACGGAGCAAAAGGCGATAATTGAAGAAGAGGTGGCCAAAAGCGCAAAGAAATATCATAAGGCATCGATCGAGGCAACATTATCATGGGAAGAACCTATTCAATCTAAACCAAGTAAGGTTGAAGGAGAATTTCATGATGTTGCTGACATCCCAATTGTGAAGGAAGTTGAAGAAGTATCAAGTGAAACAAGGGATGGTTTGGAACCATATGAACTTGACTCGCCAGACTTCTTTCCATTTTTCTTCAGTTATGATGATGATGAGCCGTACATGGTCTGCGTCCCAACTCTGCCAAAGGAGGTCCCCAAGATTGTGCAAAAAGAATCAGAGGAATCGAAAGAAGATATCAAGATGGACATCCCTCTACCTTCTCCTTCAAGATTTGTCGAGCCCAAAGACAAGCCACCAGACGATGAGAAACTTGGACACCTTGAGCTTAATGAAACAAGTGTGCAAGATTTTGTTGATAACCAACTTGTGCAACATGAAGATCAAAATTTCTTGGGAATCAACAAGTTTCTTGAACATAGATGCTTTAGAGAGATCAAACATGAGGAATGGATACCCATGGGTCAATTCTTTCTGGAGGACGAGGAAATTTGCCAAGACAAGGACACTTTCCAAAGGCAAGATGAGAGCAATGCCAATCAAGAATGCCGGAAGCACCTATTGCATCAACCACTCACGGCAACAAAAATGGCATTGTCATTCCTAGCTATTCATGGAGTCGCCCTCAACAAAACTTGTGATTTCTTTTCTTATCTCTTCTTTTCACTTTCATATTTTTGTTCTCAAATTTTTTCCATCTTACCATATTTGCTTTATGCTTTGAAGTGGTATGATCCACCCTAACAAGGGGAGATGAAGGAAGGTCTAGCCAAAGACATTAAAGAAAGGCGCTGCTTGGGAGGCAACCCAAGAAGTTACTAACATTTTAATTTTCTTTTCTAGTTTTGTTTTTCTTTTTCTTTGTAGGATTTCAAATTAAGGGATCAAGGCGAACAATTGGAGCTTACGTTATGAACAAGTTGTAAAGGAAAACGAAGGGAAGCACCAAGGGATGCAGCACAAGGCCATGCCTATACCAAGCAAGTATGCTTGGCCAGCCAGGATCGGCCATACCCGAGCCGCACTTCATGCCCGGCCAGGACCTACCAACCACGCACCATCTTGCGCACCCCGCTCGGCCACATCCGAGCCAAGGCCGGACATGCCCGCATTAGCCCAAGTCACCAGTCGCGCCACATCCATGCCAGGACCGATGTCATGGCCAACCCTTGTATAGGGCAATGACATGGGTAGAGGGCCAACCTTAACTAGCCTTAGGATTTTTGTACCCATTTCAAGCACATCAACTGTTACTAGTGGTAAAGCTCTTATTTCCGTTTAGCTCTTTGAGGGGGGTGAGCAGTCGGCAGATAGTTGGGCTTTCTCACTGGTTAAGGTATGTATCAACACACCTCCTAGGGCTGCCCCCTTTGACCCTAGGTTGGTAAGTCCCGAGATCCTTTTGTAAACTCATTATTAATAATATAGGGAAACATTTTCCCTCGTTGAGACGAGGGTGTCGCCAGGATAGCCGCGGCTATGCCCCGGGGCTACGCTATTTGTCCCGTACTAACATTGTGGCTTAATGTTTACTTGTTTAGATTGAACATCAAATTGGCTTACTTGATCGGGAGAGCCCATTCAAGTGCCACACGGACGAGCTTTCGGCGAGAGAAGACTTAGTCCGTGACAGTTGGTATTCAGAGCAAGGTTGTTGACACACGAGGTGCAACAAGATGTCGAATGAATCTAGCAACGATGCAGTTGAGCGCGCTAATGTACAAAGACTCGACGAGATGGAGACCGCATTAGATGCGTTAAAGAGAAAAGTATAGAGGCATACAGTGAGCCAATCTCGAGTGAGAGAGATCGAGACAACCCAGTGGGAATTGTCCGAGCAAGTGAGAACCCTGGGAGAGGAGACCAGGGAAGCCATACAGGCCCTCAAGACTGATCTCGGGGAGCTCAAAGAGAAAGTGAGCTTACTAGTGTTGTCAGTGGATAACACAGGATCAGGTGTCATTGAGAGGCCAAAGAGAGCTAAGGTGCCCGAACCCCGGCAATATGAGGGGGCAAGGGATGCTATAGAGTTGGAGAATTTCTTGTTCGACATCGAACAATACTTCAGGGCCATGCACACTGACTCAAAGGAGGAGAAGGTGAGCTTGGCGGCCATGTACCTTTCTGGTCATGCTAAGTTGTGGTGGCGCTCCAAATTCATAGATGGGGAGTGCCCCATCAAGACATGGAGTGAGCTCAAGCAGGAGCTCAAGAATCAATTATACCCTGAAAATGTAGAATACATGGCTCGAAAGAAGCTTCGTGAGTTGGAGCAGACAGGGTCGGTGAGAGAGTATGTAAAGACCTTCTCAACGTTGATGCTGGATATAAGGGACATGTCAGAGAAGGACAAGATGTTTTATTTCCTTGAGGGCCTCAAGCCTTGGGCCAAGACCGAAATGGTAAGACAAAGGGTTCAAGACTTGGCTACGACCATGGCAACGGCCGAACGCCTTAATGATTGCAGCGAGAGTTCTTCAAAGCGAAAGAACCCACCATCAAACAACGGTGGAAGTAGCTCTTTCAATGGGGGAAGGCCCGCTAAGATGGGGAAGAGCTCAAGTGGGGGAGTAGACAATCGACAGAATAGTAGAGACTCGACTCCAGCACATCGAGTGCCCCACTTTTAAACCAAGGCAACCATTGGCTTGCTTCTTGTGCAACGGGCCGCACAGAGTGAGAGACTGTCCACATAGGGGAGTCATGAGTGCCTTGCAAGCATCAAAGCAGCAGGTCTCGAATGAGCACCATGTAGAAGAGGAATCAGAGGGCGAGTTGGCTAGAGTTGGGTCATTACGATTCCTCAATGCACTTCATTCCCAGTTGAGCCAGTTAAAAAAAGAGCCGAGTCGGGGACTCATGTATGTGGACATGGTGCTAAACGGGAAGGCGACCAAAGCTATGGTGGACACGGGCGCCACCGACACCTTTATCACCCCAGAGGAGGCAAAGCGGTGTGGTCTTAAGGTCGACAACGAGTGTGGGAAATGAAAATGGTAAACTCATCGGCCTCAACCATTTGTGGAAGTGCTAAGCGAGTGATTACCAAATTAGGTCATTGGGAAGGAGGCGTGGACCTCACGGTTTCCCCAATGGATGATTTCGATGTTGTCTTAGGCTTGGATTTCATGACGGTGGCGAAGGCCATTCCAGTTCCGTCTTAGGCGATCGCCCGTGTGTGGTGCCAGCCACCATCCTCCCGAGGAGCGGGAAAAAGATCATATCCGCACTACAGTTTAAGTAAGGGATAAAACGGGGATAACCATCATACATAGTCATGCCGATGTGCAAGGAAAATGGCTCATCAGAGGGAGTCCCCAGTGCGCTGGAAGCAGTCCTTAGAGAGTATGAGGACATGATGCCAGATCAGCTGCCCAAGGTGTTACCCCTAAGAAGAGGGGTAGACCATGAGATCGAACTACTCCCAGGAGTAAAGCCACCAGCAAAGGCTCCCTACCGAATGGTTCCTCCAGAATTAGCTGAATTGAGAAAGCAATTAGACGAGCTTTTACAAGCAGGGTTCATTAGACCATCAAAAGCGCCATTTGGAGCCCCAGTTTTGTTCCAAAAGAAACAGGATGGGAGCTTGCGATTATGTGTGGATTATCGAGCGCTCAACAAGGTGACGGTGCGGAACAAGTATCCAATCCCTCTCATTTCTGACCTCTTTGATTAGTTAAGCAGTGCCAAGTACTTCTCGAAGCTGGACTTGAGATCAGGGTATCATGAAGTCAGAATTGCAGAGGGAGATGAACCAAAGACCACTTGTGTTACTCGGTATGGGGCATTTGAGTTTCTTGTTATGCCTTTTGGTTTAACTAATGCTCCTGCTACCTTTTGTACTTTAATGAATCAAGTGTTCCACGACTTCCTTGACAAGTTCGTGGTGATCTATTTGGATGATATTGTGGTATACAGTTCCACCTTGGAGGAGCATCGTGAGCATCTGAGAATGGTGTTTGAGCGACTACGGGATAACCAGCTCTATGTGAAAAGAGAGAAATGTGCATTTGCTCAAACCCGGATTAATTTTCTGGGCCATATAGTTGAGCGAGGTCGCCTCCAAATGGATATGAAGAAAGTAAAAGCCATCGAGGAGTGGCCAACTCCCAAGAATATCAGTGAGTTCGTTCATTCTTGGGGCTTGCCAACTACTATCGACGTTTTGTTGAGGGGTACTCAAAACGGATAGTAGTCCTTACGGAGCTGCTTAAGAAGGGTTAGGGATGGAATTGGAGCTCCGACTGTCAGGAGGCCTTTGAGAACTTGAAGAAGACGATGATGACGGACCCTGTGTTAGCCCTTCCCGATATTGAAAAGCCTTTCGAGGTAGAGACAGATGCTTCTGATTTCGCACTCGGGGGAGTCCTACTTCAAGATGGTCATCCAGTCGCCTTTGAGAGCCGAAAATT